>JANIJG010008653.1:75256-87600 GCA_024611175.1 Megaceryle torquata
ATGTGTCATAAGACAAACTGGCAGGGAAAATGACCAGCCTGGCTGAACAGGGAGCTTTTGCTGGGGCTTAGGAGAAAAAGGAGAGTCTACCACCTTTGGAAGAAGGGGCGGGCTACTCAGGAAGAGTATAGGCATTTAGTTAGGTCATGTAAAAAGAACATTAGAGGGGCAAAAGTTCAGCTAGAACTCAGCCTGGCCACCGCTGCAAGAGATAATAAAAAGTGTTTTTACAAATACATAAACAACAAAAAAAGAAACAGGGAAAATCTCCACCCTTTATTGGATGCAAGGGGGAACATCATTACCAAGCATGAGGAAAAGGCTGAGGTACTTAATGCCTTCTTTGCCTCAGTCTTTAATAGTCAGACCAGTTATCCTCATGGATAAGTCAGTCCCCTGAGCTGGAAGATAAGGGTGGACATCAGAATAAGCCCCCACAATCCAGCAAATATTAGTGAAAGACCTGCTAAGCCAGCTGGACACCCATAAATCTATGGGGCCGGATGGGATCCATCTGAGGGTGCTGAGGGAGCTGGTGGAGGAACTTGCCAAGACTCTCTCCATCTCTTGCATCAGCAATCCTGCTCAACTGAGGAAGTCCCAGATGACTGGAGACTTACCAACCTGATACCCATCTACAAGAAGGGCAGGAGGAGGATCCGGGGAACTACAGGCCTGTCAGCCTGACCTCAGTTCTGGGAAGATTATGGAACAGTTAATCTTGAGGGTGATAATGTGGCAAGTGCAGGACAACAGGGGGATGAGGCCCAGCCAACATGGGTTCATGAAGGGCAAGTCCTGTTTAACCAACCTGATCTCCTTCTACGATTAGGTGACCTGCCTAGTGGATAAGGGAAGAGCAGTGGATGTTGTCTACCTGGACTTCAGTAGAGCATTTGACACCGTTCCCCACAGCATTCTGCTGGAGAAGCTGGTGGCTCATTGCTTGGGCAGAAACTGGCTGGACAGCTGGGCCCAGAGAGTGGTGGTAAATGGAGTTAAGTCATAACTGGGCGACCAGTCACAAGCTGTGTCCCTCAGGGCTCAGTTTTGGGACCAGTCTTGTTTAATATCTTTATCGATGACCTGGATGAGGGGATCAAATGAGCCCTCAGTAAATTTGCAGATGACACAAAATTAAGTGGGAGTGTCGATGTGCTTGAGGGTAGGAAGGCTCTGCAGAGGGATTGGGACAGGCTGGAGTGATGGGCTGAGGTCAGTGGGATGAGGTTTAACAAGGCCATGTGCTGGGTCATGCACTTCAGTCACAACAACCCCAGGCAACGCTACAGGCTTGGGGAGGAGTGGCTGGAGAGCTGCCTGACGGAAAGGGACCTGAGGTTGCTGGGGGAAACCCAGCTGAACATGAGCCAGCAGTGTGCCCAGGTGGCCAAGAAGGCCAATGACATCCTGGCCTGGATCAGAAACGGTGTGACCAGCAGGAGTAGGGAGGTGATCATGCCCCTGTACTTGGCGGTCATGAGACTGCACCTTGCGTACTGTGTCCAGTTTTGGGCACCACAGTACAAGGACATTGAGGTGCTGGAACTGGTCCAGAGAAGGGCAACGAAGCTGGTGAGGGGTCTGGAAAGCATGCTTTATGAGGAGGGCTGAGGCAACTGGGGTTGTTTAGAGACTGAGAGGAGACCTTATTGCTCTCTACAACTACCTAAAATGAGTTTGTAACAAGGCTGGTGTTGGTCTATTCTCCCAAATTACTAATGATAAAATGACAGGAAATGTCCTCAAGTTGCATCAGGGGAGGTTTACATTAGATATTAGGAAGAAATTCTTCATGGAGAGAGTGGTTGGGCACTGGAACAGGCTGCCCAGGGAGGTGGTGGAGTCACCATACCTGGAGGCGTTTACAAAATGAGTAGATGTAGCACTTGAGGCTATGGCCTAGTGGATAGAGAGGTGTTAGGATGAAGGTTTGACTTGATGATCCTAGAGGTCTTTTCTAACCCTTATGATTATACGATTCTAAAAGCAGAGATATTCAAGCTCAGCCTCTGCCCTCAAATAGGACGGTGAGCAGGCAGAATGGGCCCTCTGCTTACAAATGTCTTTGGAGGAGTGCATCGGTACCAGCCAGGTCTGGGGTGGGATCCCATGTGCTGCCTGTTCTGCAGGTTGCTCAAGGTGGGAGAAGAAGAGAAGCTCTTTCTGCACCTCCCCAGTATTCCCAACCGCCTTTGGGCAGCCCAGCCCACATTGTGAAGAGCACTTGAGTCCCTCTGATAACTACTCAGCTATCTGGAGCAGAAGCCTTTTTCTAGCATAGCCTATAATCAGTTTGTAAGCCATGCCTCTGTGCACATGCCAGATTCCAGCCTACGGTGCCTATAACAAATAGGAGATAATTAGAAGATGATACTGAAGCTAATACCCATAAATTCACGAGGGAACTAAAAAAGCTAATGTTAATAGATACTAACTGTCACCTTCATACCTCACATTCCCTTGACAGGGTTTTAGTTGGCTGCACCTGTAACTCCTGCTGTGCCATGTTCAACTTGGATGTCATGTGTGATTTGGAGGAGTGTGGTCCATGCAGAGCGCAGCAAATGCAGTTTATTTGCAGGATGCATTGAGATGCAGCAGATAGACACTAAGAAATGTGTGAGATTTCAAATGTCAGGTGGTAAGCTGGTTTGGGTTCTCCTCATTTTTGAAGATGACATAACACAATTTCAGAGCACAGATCTGGGAAGATACCTATTTGGATGGTAGGTTGATTTGCTTGTCAAATGATATCAAACTGTACATTTAACATCTCTTACTTTTCTCTGCTTAATTGACTTGAACCATAAACTTGTTTTACTTTGCACAAGAATTACAAAATACCTATACTGGATCAGACTAGAAATAAACACTTTAAATCCAAGGATTGTTAAAAAGAAATTTTCAAGTAGCCTAATATGGATGATGGTAAGTCGAGCCGTCTGCTCTAGTCATAAGAACAAAATTCTTCCTCCCTCCCTAATTTCAATGACAGTGAAAATAAAGCTTTCAGTAGAAGAAAATGTGTAGTTCACACAACATTAAGCTCATTCAGAGTAAATTTCATTTGCAGAGCTTACTTTATGTTGGCACAAACCAGCGTGAAACCTGTCCATCATATTAATAATCAAAGGAAATGCAGATATGCTCAGAGCAAATTAGGATTGAAATTTTCTTGCAACAGCAAAGCCTCTGTGAGTCAGCCAGATGTTCCAGAATGAATTATTCAGTAAAGGATTTTCAAGTTAATTCTGTGAAATTATTTTTTGATATTTTGTATGAAACAAAAAAATGTGTTGAGCTTGTGAAGGCAACAAGAAACCATCAAAACTTTCTATTCTGGGTACATATAGAAAATTAAATCTGTATCTTCAATTCAAAACTTACAGATGGGTAGGATAATATTATGAATTATTAATATGCCTTCAGCATGCTAAAACCCACAGAAAAGGTTATAAAATGTTAGTGATCACAGAGAAATGCAACACAACCCATGTCACTGGAATGCCCAGTAAAAGGTAACAATCCTTCAAGAGTGTCTTAGAATCATTTAGGCTGGAAAAGACCTTTAAGATTAAGCCCAACTGTTAACCCAGCACTGCCAAGCCCTCCACTAAACCATGTCCTTTAGGACCACATCTACACAGCTTTTAAATATTTACAAGAATGGTGAGTCCACCAGTTCCCTGGGCAGCCTGCACCATTGCTTGACACCTCTCTTTGTGAAGAAATTTTTCCTAATATCCAATCTAAACTTCACCTGGCACAACTTGAAGCCATTTGCTCTCATTCTATTGCTTGTTTCTTGGGATAAGTGACCAATCCCTGTGTCATTACAGTCCCCTTCCAGGTAGTTGTAGAGAGCCTTCTTTTCTTTATTATAGATAACACCTGTTCCCTCAGCCACTTCTCATAAGATTTGTTCTCTAGACACTTCATTGTCTTTGTTGCCCTTCTCTGAGCTCTCTCAAGCACCTCAATGTCCTTGTAATGAGGGGCCCCAGTATTAGAGGTGCAGCCTCACCAGTGCCCAGTACAGGGAGATGTTCACTTCCTTACTCCTGCTGGCCACACTATTTCGGATACAAGCCTTCTTGGCCACCTGGGCACACTGCTGGCTCATGTTCAGGTGGATGTTGACCGATATCCCTGTGTTCCTTTTCTGCTGGGCAGCTTTCCAGCCACTCTTTCTCAAGCCTATAGTATTGTCTCTTACGACCCAAGTGCAGGACCGGTCACTTGGCCTTGTTGAACCTCATACAAGTTACAGTAGTTCCTACCAGCTACAGTACATGTAAAGGAACCTAATCTCTCTGTGCTACCTATTCAGATTTAAGAGCAGAGAATCAGTTTGATGTCAGGCCTTTTTTTAACCAGATTTTGAAGGGATTTTATACACAATCTCTAATGCAGAGTGGGATTGGGGATTAAAAATTCACAGTGATCGATGGATTAATTTGACATATAAAGTAAACATTTGGATTTCACTGGGCTGATTTGCCTTCAGAAGAGGTTGACTATTTCATAGATTTGTGTCCTTGATAAATTTCCTGCCCCTTCAAAGTTCTGGATTAGTGACCTTGATACAGATTTTTTTCTTTTTTTCCCAAGGACAATTGAAGTCATTACTTGATATAAATTATGTAGAAAATGTTATATGTTTGCAATTTTAAAATGTTTAATTGTTCCCACCACACATTTTACAATAAATCTAGCACTAGAACTCACTGAGAACAAATTGCTAACTATTAAACTGTCAACTAAACAAATCATTAGAATAAAATAAAGTAATTTGGGAAAAAAAAAAAAAAAAAAAAACCAGCCATGGTTTATAGATTGCCTTTCAATGAGGAGAGGAAAAACTCAACCTCTGGAGCAGAGAAGACAAAAAGGTACCACTATTTCAGAAGAACTCTGGAAGAATTTCTTTTTGATAGAGCAATGTGGATCAAGTCTTCTAAAATCCAGGAGGAGTGAAAATAAGAGAGCAGAAAAGAATCCAGGGAGCATTTAATGGCAAACATTTATCCTCCTTTTCAGAGGATAAAGAGGCAAACAGACCTTCTCTGTGGAAACTCAGGATCCTGTAATAACCCTGCAAAAATATTCAAGAGCAGCTTTTGCCTTCATGCAGGCACCAGGACGCCAGAAAATAAAGGGAAGGTGGTGGAGAGGTTGCCAGAACAAGCAGAGTGGTGCTTAGTCATAACGTGTAACAGGAGATCAGCCAGTTCTGGAGATGAGATAGACTGAGACAGTGAAAGTTCATGAGTTTCTGTTTACAAGAGGCAGAAGACTTCCACACAATATGTAATCCAAGTATATAGTATTTAAAGTAATTAAGTTAGTATAGTAATTAAGTTAGTAATTAAGTTAGTATAGTAATCACACTGTGATGGCTTTCCACATGTAGTTTGCTACAGATGCAGTAACACTGGCAGAGAGCATTTCCCATGAAAATCAGGCCTGGGAGGAACACCTCAATAACTCAGGGAGAGAACTGGGCTAGTTAGCCTGGAGTCTGCATCCCTAAAAGACTCCCTTTGTTTCCACAGAATATAAATATTCCAGGATTGGTGTCCTCAGGGTTTCTAAGCTGGATACTGTCACAGACAAGGAAAACTGAGAACTGCACGGAACCTGGCTGGGGTTCCACTAACCTCGAGTGTGTAATTCCTGAAGTTCAAATGAAATAGACAATGTATATGTTGGCCAAAGGTGATTATTGCTGAACAAAAGCTGTTTATCTCAGAGCAAAAGGATTAAATAAATGCCAATCTGCATCAGCACCTGCCCAATCCTACCCTATTTCACCCTGTAGTTAGTGTTTAACAGCACAAGCAGTTTAGGCTTTACTCCGTGGCCAGTGCAAATCGCTATGGTTCAATGGACTTAAATTTTAGTTATATTGATTTGTTCCTGCTGGCCCTGGGGACATGGGTGCAGCAGAGTTCTGGTAGCAGTTTTGCAACTAGCTGAGATTAGTTGCAGGCAAATAGTCCTACTTCCAAATGCCATCAATGTTATTTCTCCCATTGCCTTATTTTTCAGGTCCGTGATAAAACTTTAAGACAGACTCTAAGACTGATCCAGTGGAAACACAGCAGTTAGACAGCACTAAGGATAGCTATACATTTATTCACTAGAAGGCCATGATCTTTCATATAGTATCTTGACAACAGATCAGGCATATGATGCTAATACACAACTAGGATTTGCCACTGCTCTTACTTCCCTACAAACTGCAGATGCACAGCATAAAATGACAAACGAAAAACAAAAAATCAAAAACAAAAACAAAACAAAAACAAAAAAAGGAAAGACATTTTCACCTCTCCACAAGCAGAGAGAGAATCTTAATTCCCTAGGCCAGGTTGCTTCCCACACCATCCCTCCAGATCAATAACAAAACAGGAATAAGATGATACCTGTTTTGCTAATTGCTAAAATGTTATGAAGGAAAAAATCTGTTCGTCTTCCTGATTCTGCCTCGTGAGATATGCCATGGTATCAAAACATTAGCAACTGATTATAGTATTATTATTCTAGCTCTTTATAAAGTTGTCAGTTTGCAACCAATAACTAAATTGAATGCAGCTAAAGAAAGTCCCACTTATATACCCAACAAATGGTTATTATTCTTTTACAGGTATCCCTTAATTATTGCCCAAAGCATTGACAGCTTATTGATGATGTGGATATGTCACTCTTGGTCTCTGTAACACTGCTTTAAGTGCCTGAAGTCAGTGATTAGAATCTAGTGCCAATACCTCTTGGACATTTCTGACATTTCATCCCTTTGTCAGCATTCCCTGAATAAATATCCCTTTCTTTTTCTTTTATCTGTCACAAAAGACTGGGTCAAAGCTATGAAAAGTATTATTTCTTTCTCCCATGACAGAAGACAGTGCCACACTTTCTCTTGGTGAAGGGTATCAGGAGTTTTTTAACTTCAGTGGGAGCAGGGTCAGACCCAGGATCTCACAGTAACCATTCTTTTATTTGGTAAGTTATAGTTACCTTGAATTGTTTAGCTATATGTAGACCGTATTTATTTGTCACTGCATTAATGACAAGGAGAAATTCATTAGTTTCTGATGCTGATTTGCATTCATAACTGTTACTTATAATTAATTGCTAATGAAGGCTATTTGTGCCGAGCTGGCATTTCTCCCTTCTCTGCTAAATGCTAACAAGTTCTAGCACAGGAAAAGGGACTTGTCTTAGACAGGAATTGACTAATTTTAACAAATAACTCTAAACACTGCTATTAGCCTTCCAGAACATGATATCTTTTCTACTACAAGCACTAAGCACTGCTTCATAAGTAAAATTTAGTCTACAAAGAAAGCTTTTTTTGTTTGTCACAGCTGTTTGCAAATACAGTCCTATTCATCCTTCCCCCTAATCTTCCTCCCATACAGACATACCTGAGCCACAGAGAAGTATCCCTAGTGGGTTTATGCAGTGGTAAGGACAGGCAGTGAGGTATCAAGCTAAATTCTGCTCTCCGCTGCTTTAAAGACAAAGCCTTCTGCTGACATCAGTGGAGCTATTCTAGATTTGAGATGGTGTAGCCAACTACTGAAGTCCATCTTTCCCCATTTCCCTCATACAGCAGGTTAGCTGCAAAGGCCAGTTGCAGATAGGCACTGTGGGCCTGAAAGCAACACAGTATGCAGACAAAAGGGAAACTTAAGCCCCATGTCAACCTTTTGTAAGGCAGTTCTCCCCCATAGAATTTACTGATTGAACAGATGAGACAGAAAGCCAATGACATAAATGAATGTATTTTAATGGGGGGGGTGGTAGTTCCATTTTTCTTTCACTTT
The DNA here is from genome assembly GCA_024611175.1 of Megaceryle torquata. Classification (NCBI taxonomy): domain Eukaryota; kingdom Metazoa; phylum Chordata; class Aves; order Coraciiformes; family Cerylidae; genus Megaceryle; species Megaceryle torquata. Next base: position 83,092 of record JANIJG010008653.1, read on the forward strand.
ACATTTGCCTTGCCACCCTCAACAGAAGAAACAAGAGAGGCATTTTTCCCATTACCTCTGAAACATAATGTCCTCTTCTTCCAGAGCTGTAGCAAGAATTTTTCTCTACCTTATCAGGTAGCTGCATCATGGCACCTGCTCCTGCCTTGATTTTGGAAGACTAGAGAGAACACAGACAGATACTTGAAAAAGTATCAGACAGATACTTGGAAAAAGAAAAAAAAAAAAAAAAAAAAAAGAGGCAATGAGCAGATACCTGTTCTCTCAATTGCCCAAGTACAAGATGGAAACTAGTGACACAAAGGGAAGCTTGTGTATTCTGCAGCAGTGCACACCATGTCCTCTTCACCTTGTTAGGAGTCCTCATCAGGATGAGGCAGGAAGAAAGCCAAGACACCAAATATTTTTCCCAGAAAACAGGGCTTCTTCTGGTGATTTTTCCACATTTTATGGGACATCTCTCAAAAGGGGTTCAGGAAGAGGCACACAGTAAGGAGTCCAGTGGGACTGGGAACAGAACAGCCACAGAAAGTTTAAAAGCCACTATAATGTGAGAGAGCCCTGGGCAGATGCTGTGAATTTGGCATCTCATAGTCTTGGTTTGTAGAGAAGTGCTTATTAATTATTCATGTATTTCACAAAATTTAAGAATAAGCAAAAGAATCTATTAATTACAATACTTTATAAAAGCTCCTTTCAAATGAGGCATCCAAGGGCTTTATGTAATAAACACTATATGCTGGTTACCATTAGATACTGATTAATGCTTTAAACTGAGAAATCAACATGCCTAAAAACATTCAGGGATATCTTAAAGCAAAAAATGACTACAGAATATCTGAAGAATGATAAGACAATGGTAAATGACCCGCAAAAGATACTTTCCCAAACCAGTGGGAAACCACAATGTTTGTTTATTATAGCATAGGTGTAATTGGCACTTGTCTTTTTATATTCAATCTTCCTACCTCTTCTAATCATAAATGCCCATATGACTCAGAACATTTGTTTTTGCATAGCTTGTGTACAGAAACTCAATAAACCTAGCACCAACATGGTATTTTTAAATGCCTTTCTCAAACTTGTTATTCACAGAAGCTCACTTGATACAGCCATAATAGCCAGACTCCAGGAGTGGTGTGTAACTGTTGTTACCAACTCTTTCTCCTCCAGTATCCCAAGATTTCAATCTGTTTGCCACCATGCCTGGACTTTTACATTTCAAGGTCATTGGCTCAACTATTAATTAAAAGTTGGAAATGGAAAGGTGAAGGGAAAATGGAAAGGCAAGGGAAGGGGAAAGAAAGAAGCTCCAGGACTGAGTTATGGGGTGTGTATTCCCAGTAAATACAAAAGACACTTGTCTGTGGATAATGCACACTGATGAAGAACAGTGAAGTGCATCTGAATATTATTATCTGTAACTGACAAGTCATCTTGGATGTATGGATAGATCATGCAGATAATTGGCTTGAGAGAAGGTCTGTAGCCTTCAACTGGAGCCTGACACAGTCTTTCTTTTCTTGGTATTTCAAGAAGACAAGTTATATGAAATATCTTTTGACTATCAGTGAGTAAATAAGACTCACACATGGACAGGAAACCATGCAGATATCATAAAGAATTGAGTATCCAATATTCACCATTCAGTGAACTGCTTTGCCATGTCTTTTTCCATCATTAGCAGTGGAAGGTCAGATGAGAGGGCAGGAAGTCTTAAACTGTGGCTGATCTTTAAGTGATCTATAAATCACACTCTTCATGAATGCTGGAAGATCTGGGATTAAGCCTTTATTAGCAATGTGACCATGAAACACAATTCAGTGGAAGTCAGTAGATGAGTCTGCACTGATTTCAACAAACTTTGGATCAAACACAATACAAACTTAAGAAGTATACATGTCTAGTGGGTTTTACACACAGTTTTACACCACCTCAGCAATCTAGCCCGCTAGGCTGTTTCACTATTTGAAAGTACTGCTAAAGCAACTCTAGATTTCATTCCTTGTCTGCTGCATTCTTGTCATGGATTAATAACACACAGTCATTCTCAAAAGAAAAAGAATTGTGTTTTGGCAATAGTAAGAGTGACAAAAGCATAAATAAAAGAATAAGAAAGTAATCAAACCAATAAATATTTCTTCATAGCAATTTTGTATGAATAAACATCAGTACTGCTTAGGATTCATGGGTTATAATTAAACATAACATTAATATTCAGTATAGCTTAAAAAAAAAGAATGTGTTCAGAAGCTGGTACTTTAAGAAAAAAGCACCAAATCTCATGATGCATGTGATGATTCTGCTGATTTTCAAATATATAAAATAAAAATGAAGGCAACTTATTCATGGAGCGCACTTCATTCACCCATGAACCAAAATTGCCTCTGGATTTACAAATATCTAGTTAACTATAACACTAATTGATTCGATATGATCCATGATTAAAAGTCATTCTTGTAAATGTGGTTTCTAGTTAACATTCTTCCCAGCTGTTTCCTAGAGAGATTCTACTTTTTAAATGACTAGAATCTAAATTATTGAAGTTTTTTATTGTTTGTAATTATCTGCATTTGTATTTATTCCCTATACTTTGTATTTTGTTGGTGGTGGGTTTGATTTTGTTATTTAATATTTGCACTGGTACAGGTTAGGGATTTGCCTGCTGGAAAGCAGGTAAGCAGCTTCATGGAGAAGGACCTCAGAGTCCTGGTGGACAATAAGTTATCCATGGAACAGCAATGTGCCTTTGTGGCCAAGAAGGCCAATGGTATCCTGGGGTGCATTAAGAAGAGTGTGTCCAGCAGGTCAAAGGAGGTTCTCCTCCCCTTCTACTCTGTGCTAGTGAGACCACATCTGGAGCATTGTGTCCAGTTCTGGTGTCCCCAGTTCAAGAGGGACAGAAAAACACTAGAGAGAGTCCAACAGAGGTTATGAGGATGGTTAAGGGACTGGAACACCTCTCTTATGAGGAAAGGCTGAGAGATCTGTCACTGTTTAGTCTGGAGCAGACTGAGAGGGGATTTGATTAATGTATAGAAATACCTGAAGGATGGGTGACAAGTAGAAAGGGCCAGTCTTTTTTCAGTTGTGCCTTGTGATAGGACTAGAGGTAGTGGTCACAAACTGGAACACAGGAAGTTCCACCTCAACATGAGGAGAAACTTCTTTACTGTGAGGGTGATGGAGCCTGCAACAGGCTGCCCAGAGAGGTTGTAGAGTGTCTTTCTCTGGAGACTTTCAAAACCCATCTGGGTACAGTCCTGTGAATCCTGTGCTGGGTGATCCTGCTCTTGCAGGGGGGTTGGACTCAATGATCTCCAGAGGTCCCTTTCATCCCCTACCATTCTATGATCCTATATTTGAAGTCAGTTCTGAAGGTAATTTCTCCCTGAAAAATTCAATGCCAAAACCAGGTGAAATTGGACTTCTCTCACAGGAGAGGAACTCTAATTTCATGCTCTGATTTGCAGTAGCTTATAACTTTCATCTAAATTACCTTTGTGCTGACAGTTTTAATACTTGTGGCTTTTGTTCATAGGTAATTTGGGGACATAAGTTAGAAGGAAATCTGCTTAGCCAGTTCAGCTATCCACATATGATTGCAATGTATTTTACTCTACTTATTTTTTGGATTCTAACACACATACACATGCATGTACATGTACACATCTATACACTCTAAAAGATGCCCACATGTCCAGATACAAATATACAGCAGCTCTTTGTGAAATGTCTTTCACTTAAACACTTGAACATGTCATTATGAATGAGAGCTCCAGACGGGCAAATCATGGCAGTTAACTGGTATTAATGGAGCTATTTTGGTACTCTCTTACTGCAACATAGCCCTGTGTTTGCTTCAGTAAGGAACATGTGCCTTCCTGGGGTAGAAGAAAAAAGGGAACTTAGGAAGATGTGAAAATAGCACATTGTAAATGTTCTGGTCAGTTTTTTTTTCATCGGTGTCTTAAATATACCACCTCAAATTTTGTCCTGTCTTCCATACTTTGAAAAGGAATATAGCAGACCCAAAATTTGCTTCCAGAGAGAGAAAGGATTTACAAAGCCCCCAAACTGTTAAATCAGTGGTTGTGGCCTATGACCATGTTGCTCAACTGGCAGCCCACCAGCTGTCTGTATAAGTTAACTGCCAGATAATGACATTTAGTAACAAATCATTATATAACATATGCAGAGACTTCTTTGCATTCAAAGAAGGAAAACAAAATGCAAAATGGGAGAGGAAAAGGGTAATATTAAAAATGAGTAATATTCAAAATGGGTAAAATTCAAAGTGTAACTTGCTGTTTGTAAATCTGAACCATTGTGGCCACAGCTCATGAGATGGTCTGCGGAGCGGCGAGGGAAGATGCAGACAGTCAATATGATTGGTAAAGCAAACTTCGTTTATTAGAGATCAGAAGGGTGTTTTTATACAGTCACCTTATTAATAATCACACTTGTCCATCTTCTATTGGCTCACGTTACAAAGTATCTTAGCATAAC
>JANIJG010008653.1:87700-107348 GCA_024611175.1 Megaceryle torquata
CGAGCTTAACAACATGCATCAGAAAGCATCTCCCTTAAAGGTACAAGGCCCTTGTCTTCTAGCCATTCTCCAACAATGGTCCATAGATTTTTTTTTTTCCAAAATATCTTTGGATTTTTTATTTGTTTCAGGAAGTTGGTTGATGAAGTTTGCTGATGATAGACAAGGAACACAGCTTAACTAATCTCAGTATTACTGGAACAGATCAGAGCTCTTAGTCTGGTGATTTTGAAGAGAACGAGGGGGATGGAGGAAGAGTGAGATGAGGAGGGAGATGAGGATTGCAGTTGCTTTCCTGATACTTTTCTCAAGCATGCTACTTTTTTTGCATATATACTTCAGAAGTTGAAAACCTTGTGTGACTGAAATGCTCCACCCTTGACTGTTGTGGGAGGCTTGATTGCTATTTCAAAGAATACTCCTCTCTGACCTTCTTTCCCCACCAAAGATCTAGAGAGCCCAGAAAAAGAATTTGCCATGGCTTATAAGAACAACTGGTCACTGAGACAGAACATATTTCTCTATGTGTTATGGAAAACTGTCACAGTATCTCTTCTTTTTTTCTAATCACAGCAGAAGTGGAACTTGAACATCTAGGACAAAACATCAAATGAAATGAAATACCTTTCTAAGAGGCTTCTCTTCTGTGGACAGGGGCTCTAGAAAAGATTTGGTGCAGATCAGGTGAATATCATATCTCAGAATAATTCAGTAAGCAAAAGATACTTAAAATGAAGACTGTATAGACTGGGCAGCGTGAAGTGGAAACAGAGAGGCTTTATTCCTACTTTTTTGCACTCTAGTAGGGAAATGGCTGTAGTGTTTTGTGGGTGGTTGCAATAGTTTCAGTTCAAATTAAAAACAGTAGTGGTTTGAGAAAAGACAGTGCGATTAAATGATTGGACATTGTCTTGTAGTGTGAAACATAAGAGATGCAAAATCTATTTTATTTCTCAAAAAGAAGTTTAATGGGGGTTTGATTACAATCTAACAGAAGGTGGAGTAGCAAGAGTCAATGGATGGAAGCTGAAGTTCGACAAACGCAGAATTCAAGCAGGGTGCACATTTCAAATTCAGGATGACAATTACTCTTTGGGACAACTAAACAATTGTTGAAAAAATTAAAACCAAGACAGATTTTCTTTCTTCCTTCTTTTTTTTTTTTTTTTTTTCCCTAGAAGGTAGCTTCTGGTTTGAACCTGATAGGTTCTGTCCTGAACCAGAAAAGGGTTCAGATAAAGTCTTCAAAGTATTCTGTGTTCAAGATCAAACTTAATGTGTGCAACTGTCTGGCAAACTAATACTCTAACCCTTTAATCCTTCTACCTAACCTGTTGATCATAAACTGAACCTGTGTCAGTTAAGTTGCTTCTGTAGAGTCCTCTACATGTCTCTGAAGTTTCTAGTAACCTGCTGGGAAGGTCTCTTTCTCTCTCAGATATGTTCTCCATTTCTCCTTATTTCAAAATATCTTTAGTTCTGCTCTGAGCTAGAAATCGTCTGTGTCTGGTGCATTAGTTCAGTGAAGGTACTTGTGTGGTTTTATGCGTGCACCACCAGCCTGGATCATCTCCAAACCCTAGGAAGCAATGTTATTTCAGCGGGTCACCTACCATTCTCTGACTGTACTGGAGCATCTTTCTGTTTCAGCAGGGTCACAATACAATAGTAGTTGATACAAAAATCAAACTACTTTATTCATCTGTATTTGAAAACTATTTTTGAAAGGACAGTAATCATCAAAGAAATATGTCACTACAGAAGTATACCTACAGCTTACTGAACATGAGCAGGGGAATCCTTAAGGCAAGGAAGAACTCTAAACAACATTGGTGTGTCTGACTATAGAATATATGTGACCCACTGTTATTTTCAAAGTATCTCCATCTTTAAGGTGATGAATGCCCTTTGCTTCAAATGAAAAATCAAAATACTGCACAGGATATGTTCTCCATCCTCACAGTGAAACACAGAATTCCATATTTAATGACACTGGCCATATTCCCTCAATCTGTAACTTCAGGTGCTCACATATCCTAAATAATCTATATGGTTATGAGAGGAAAGATGATCTTGCTGAGTGGCTAAAATACTTTAGAATGTGCATAGAATCCAAAGTAACTATGTTCCAAATTGTGGGTCTCGCATGCTTTAAATAAGGAAAGGATGAGAAAAGTATGTGAATCTCAGCATTGTACAACCAATTTGATTTAGGAAAATACAAAACATTACTGAAATCTGATCACAGACTCATTTCTTACTGTTCTGTATTGCTGTTATCTTCTTCCTTTCTCCTTTTTCTTCTATCCTTTTGCTTACACTAGCTATTTGGTCCACATCTGGCTTCTGTGCCATGTAAGAATGTATCTTTCACCAAAAAAACACATAATGGTGATATATGAATATTCTATCACAATCCCACACTCTTACCTGCCAGCTGAGCAACATTAGTTTCTACACATGGCCAAATGCTTGCGTTTGATGTCAGCCTTTGACAACATGGGAAAAAATGTGACAAAGATATCTGTCACTGCTGCATATCCACTTTGGACTGCCTCAACACTGGACCAACCCCAGAAACATGCTGGTGCAAGAGGGAAACGTAACTGTGAAACCTAACTGTGAATGCAAGCAAATGAAAAGGTGATGTAGAAGTTAAGAGTAATGTTTCTATACATGCTCTTTATGTCATAATGCTTCATTAACAGAGGCTTTGCACTTAAGGATCATTAAACATGGACTGATCTCCATGCAAATTACAGTAAGCATGAGTCTGATCTGTCAATATATTTGCTATACTGTATAAACCAACCCTGAAAGCACAATCAGGTTACTTGAGCTCCTATAAAATTTTTAAAGTAAATTTACACTTGTAGAATTTCTACATACAGTCAACACTGCTGCAGCCTTCATGCTGGGATCAATTCTGCTCTAGTTTAAAAAGAAAAAAAAAAAGATACTATTATTTGGGAAAATTGCAGAGCTTTAGGTATGCCAGGGCAACATTGTTATAAGGGTTTCAATCAGATGGGATACAGCTGGTGCCTTCTCCCCTACCACCATTAACTTCACAGGAAGATCTTCAGTAATGTTGCTATACTATAAACTTGGGGAGTAAGACAAGGATACTTGTCATAACTGCTTGACAGAAGCAATGGGAGGCATAGAACATCATCAGTTGAATGCTGTATATATGTTATAATTGGATATGTCGCAAAATTGCTCTGTGTGTTATTACAATGGAGATAAAGACTTGATCATGTAGCTTTAATATATACCCTTATGTTCTGAAAAGAACAAGACATGATTAAATATTGCTTGAAGGAATAAATTTTACAAAAGATGACTTAAAGTCTGGAAGGTACATTAATATGAAGTTACTCTGGAAGCTTTGGGGTTTTTAGTGTTTTAGCTGGGAATCGAATTCTGGATCTCTGGCCAGGTACTGTCTTTGGTTATCTTGTTGTCTACCTGGACTGTATTAAGGTTTTTGACACCGTTTCCCACAGCATTCTGCTGGAGAAATTGGCAGCTCATGGCTTGGACAGGTGTACTGTTTGCTGGGTTAAAAACTTACTGGATGGCTGAGACGAGAAAGTTGTGGTGAATGGAGTTAAATTCAGTTGGCGGACAGTCACTAGCAGTGTTTCCCAGAGCTCAGTTTTGGGACCAGTCTTGTTTAATATCTTTATCAATGATCTGGATGCACCCTCAGTAAGTTTGCAGATGACACCAAACTGAGCAGGAGTGTTGATCTGCTTGAGGGTAGGAAGACTCCGCAGAGGGATCTGGACAGGTTAGATTGATGGGCTGAGGCCCATGCTATGACATTTAACAAGGCAAAGTGCTGGGTCCTGCACTTTATTCACAACAACCCCCTGCAATGTGACAGGCTTGGGGAGGAGTGGCTGGAAGGCTGCCCAGCAGAAAAGGATCTGGGGGTGCTGGTCAGTGGCTGGCTGAACATGAGCCAGACATGTGCCCAGCTGGCCAAGAAGGTCAATACCATCCTGGCCTGTGTCAAAACCAGTGTGTCCAGCAGGACTAGAGAAGTGATTGTGCCTCTGTACTTGGCACTAATGAGGCTACAGCTTGAGTACTGTGTTCAGTTTTGGCCACCACAGTATAAGAAAGACATTGAGGTGCTGGAACTGGTACAGAGAAAGATGATGAAGCTGGTGACGGATCTGGAGAATATGCCTTTTGAGGAGCTGCTGAGGGAACTGGGGTTGTTTAGTCTGGAGAATAAGAGGCTGAGAGGAGACCTTATTGCTCTCTACAGCTACCTGAAAGAAGGTTGTAGTGAGGTGAGTTTTGGTCTCTTCTCCCAAGTAACTAGCGATAGAACAAGAGGTAATAGGCTCAAGTTGCACCAGGGCAGGTTTATATTGGACATTAGGAAAATTTTCTATCCTGAAAGAGTGGTGAGACATTGGAATAGACTGTTCAGGGAGGTGGTGGAGTCACCATCCCTGGAGGTGTTAAAAAAATGGGTAGACATGGCACTTCAGGACATGGGTTCATCATCATGATAATGTGAGGTGAATGGTTGGACTTGATGGTCTTGGAGGTCTTTTCTAACCCTGATGATTCTGTGAGTCTGTGATCTCACACTTCTTTATAGTTATATGAATCCCAAGATTTAAATTAATATTTATCTGAGTCATGTGGATGAGGTCAGAGTCAGACCTTGAAGCTTCATTGGTCTTCCATACATCTCTTCTTGATGGATTTCGGCTAGCTCTTCCTCAGCTTTTCTGTTTCATGACCTGTTTGTTCTTTTTGTGTTTAGATTTCCTTTTTAGTACCATTCACCTATTCATGCTTTTGATTACATTTCAAGTTTTTATCAAATAAGGCATTGAAACAAAATGACTAGAAATATTTAAGTCAGATAAAAACTTCTGAATTCTACCAAATTAAAATGCTTTGATTTCACAAGTATGCTTTCAGACTATTTTCATTTTATATCAGAAGGCACATTTTTAGCACTTTGTTCTTACTATAGATTGCATTTTTCCTCCTTGAAATGTCAGCATTTCTAAAGAAGCAGCATTTTCATTTCCTGGCTAGCTGTGCACAATGCATTTGCAGAACTTACTGTGTCATGAGCTTGAATGAATGATAGCTATTCCATTTGGACACACCTCCTATTTGGGATTTTCTTCAGAACAGTAATGATCTTCAGTGTATTTGAACAGTGATATAAAGTAAAAGGGAAACCCAGACTTTTGGAAGAAAAGACAGCTTCTCAGGAAGTCTTTGTCAAACCCATAATTATGACCTTTCCTCTGCCAAGTCAGTCCTGCTGTGAAAGGCTTCAAGAGTTACCCACTGCTGTAGAGATTTGCTATCCCTTGTTCTGCTTGGGGTAATAGCTGAAATAAAGATATGTAAGTATTTTCTTCCTATGTATATACAACATCTGGAATTTACTATTAAACCATCCTCACGTTATTAGCCTCTTCTAGAATCTCTAGACTGAAAACCTGTGTAAGACCAGAGAATACTTAGGAAACACAGATGACCTTCTTCTTGTAAAAAAAGGAAAAGAAAATTTTGCTGCAAATTTTCTATCCAACCCATTCCTTTTTTTTTTTTTTTTTTTCCCTAGCTGGGCAGGAGAAAAGCTTGAGGAATAAAACAAACCAAAACTGTCCTCTGTAAGCAGCACAGACTGAGAACTGTTACTACCTAATTAATATTCATAAGGAAAATTATAAGCTTTGAATGCCAAGTTTCAAATCTTCAACATGCAGCAGTCAGAAGAAATCCTCCCATAAGCCAGAGCAAACTCAAGACCAACAACATGAAATTCTACCATCAGAAATGCAATAAAAGTTCAGTTAAAGAGGCTGTATCCACTAAAATAAATCTGTCACTCCTTTAAAACTAGGACAAGAATATAGTAATTCCAAACAGATTTGTATGAATGCACACCCTGTTCATTAGAAATGGTATCTGTAAGAACTCTGTACCCCAAATTTATATAAATTGATAAGGGGTGATCCACTGCCACACAAATTCAAAATTCAAAGCAGTATTCTGATATTAAGGTTAAAAACCCAGCTCTAGTACAGCCAATGAAGTTTTGACAATATCAGGAAAGGCTCTGCCATTTCATGCTTTGTATGTTTTTCAGAAGTATGTATATTCTTAAAACTTCATCATGCTGTTCTCTGAAAATACCTGTGAACTTTCACCATTTTCTTTCTATTTAGTAGGCAGCAACAGGACAGATTTCTAAACCAGTTCGTAATAAACAATGTCCAAGACTATTTGTATTTATATTTCTAGACCCAATGCTTATCTGCCCCCACTTTTTGATTTGGTACTTTCTTAATTTTGAAAAGCACCTAATGAATCACTAGATAATATTAACAGTAACAAACTTCATTGTTTTGAAAAGGACCCATTACTGTGCCACCTGCCAGCTTTGTGATTCCAAAGAGGTTTCTGCCAGCAAAGACATCCATACATTGGCCTGCACAAGAGTGTGAGAAGGGCTGCCTGATTCCCATTCATATTGAGCCCTATTTGCAGCACACCAAAACAGAGAGATGAAACAGGATGCTCTGAGGCATAAACAGAAAAGGATGAACATGATGCTGAAGAGAAGCATGGCCAGGTGGACTACTACCATGAGACTTCAGGAAAAGAGCTTACACAGAGATGATAATGGAGGACATGGGAGGTGATCCAAGACAGCCAGGATGGCTTCACTAAGGGCAAGTCCTGCCTGACCAACCTAGTGGCTTTCTACAACGGAGTGACTACATCAGAGGGAAGAGCAATGTCATCATCTGTGTGGCCTTCTGCAAGGCCTGTGACACAGTCCCTCCCAACATCCTCCTTGCCAAGTTGAAGAGACAGGGATTTGTTGGGTGGATGGTTCAGTGGATAAGGAACGCACTGCAAGGGGGTTGAACTAGATGACCTTTGGAGGTCCCTTCCAACCCAAGGCATTCTATGATTCTATTATCATCTCAGTTCCCCTTTCCATACATGCCTGGCCCTTTTTTCATAAACCATATCTGCTCGTAGGGGATTCTTCAGATGAACTGCCTTAAAATAGAGGTCTCACTGCCTTAGCACCATAAATTAGCTTTGAGACTTACTTTGTGTGGCCTGTGAAGTGATGAATGAGGTTGTAATAAGTAAAAGGACATGGAAATGTGATTTACAAGGAGCCTACAAACCCTCCAGTTCCTACGTTGCTTCCTCAGCAGGAAAACCATGTAAAAAAGTAGGAAAAGAATATAGCAAAACTCCTGTACTTTACAGGGCTACCAACTCAGTCAGAAACAGAAGAAATAAGACAAGGAAGCCAAACTCTTCCATAAAGGCAAGAAGAAGGAATTCTTCACAAAAAGTGACTGCTTACCTGCCCAGGTAAAAGCTATCACACCTGCACTAGGGTCATGTGTCATGTCCACCCCGATTGTCAGTGCTACAGAAGGAATACAGACGTGAAATGAAGTCCAGGAGGACAGAAGCTCTCTGCTCCTTGAACTGCTGACACTACTCATGTGCTGGGAAAAGTAACACACAACAGCCCATCACCAGTGACAGCAAACACACATATCCCAAAATGTGCTTCCAACTCATCTGTCAAAAAAGACAGAAGGAGCCACTGGTGGGATAAAGGAGGAAAGTTTCAGGAAATCAAAACACTGTTGAACTCCAAGACATACTAGTTGTGGTTAAAGTCCCAATCACAAGCAGAATGTGCCTCTCATTACTAGGACATCATATCTCCCTATCCATCTCCTATATGTCTCTATTTAATCTTTCTGCTAATCACCTTAATTAGTGTGTTGCTGATTTTGGCTATTATGATTACAAAGGAGACAAATAAAGATGTAAGGCTTTCAGCTCCCCAGTGTGGTGTACTGAAGTAGATATTTTAAAGTGCTTCAAAGCACCCAGAGTTGTGCTACTGCTGAAAACCTGATGACCTAATGCATATTTTATAAATTCAGAAGCATGCACTGGATGATATATTTCTGTTCAAAACAAAATGAAAAGGGGCAGAAATTAGAGAGCAGTTTGAGTTTGGTAGAGAAGACTGAGTGGCAAGAAGAAGCCTGTGGAATCAGTGATGAAGTTGAGTCTCTTAAACACTCATTTACAGTCATTCATCTCTGGCAGAAGATGTGAGCTATTATTCTAGGTGTCAGGAGTAAACCAAAATACTAGCTCTGTATGCATCTTATGTGAGCAGAATATATGTGCTGGTAAGCACCTCCTTGCATCTGCAAAAGCCCAGTTCCTTAAACCATGTAGCTCAGAATGGATACAGAATAACACAAATTCTCCATCACTATTTGTATTTTAGTTGAAGGCAAGAGACAGGGAAATGTTGTGGGGTGTTCTTGTTTTGGTTTGTTGGTTTTTTTTTTTAATTCCAGAGAGAGCATTTTGGTGGGTTTGGACTTAATATTTTCCTGTTCATATTTTGGAAAGAACAAAAAATAATTCTTTGTTTTATTTCCATCAAAATCTCCACCATACCCTACACACACCACCACACACTCCCTTTCATTCTGAGAGCTTTGTTTCTTGGTTTCTTTCTAAAGGTAAATTTAAGTATCTTTTCACAAAATTGTCATATTAATGACAGAAGTTTCTAATGCCTCAAAATTTACTTTTCTTAATGAAAAAATAGTTTTTTCAACATTTTTTTTTCTGGAATTAAGGTCACTTAATATCAGCAAAGGTAATATCATGTCAGCAGTGAAGCTCCTTGGTCATATGCTAGCCTTTTGTAACCCAAACCAGATCACCATTCTTTTCTGCTCTGCACACAGATAAAGCTATTTTTCTGCTTCAGTCAACTATTTTTATGGGCTTCAAATAAAATACTGAGAAAAGAAAGTGAATTATTGTTATGGACTCAAAATAAGCATTTAGAGATTAGGACCTGAAATACTGATTGAACCATATACCTGACTCCTGTTCAAAACACTGTATTCTTTTTCTTTCAAACATTATGGTCTGCTTTGTTGCAGCTAAGTTATTGTTTATATTATCTTACAAACGCTGTTCATATGAAAAAAGAAAAAAAAAGTCAGCTCTTTTTCTGATAGCCTGAATATCAGGAATCACTAGAAATAGCAGCTCTGTATATGTCTCCAGTATTGAGCCTGTAATGACTAGTTGGGATCTGGATGAAGGATCCAGGTGACCCTTTCCCGTCTTGTTCCAGCGTTGCTATTTTTCTGTGCTGACCCATGTGTTAAGTAAACATCTCCAAAGGAAGTAGGAAGACAGAAATTTTTTTTATATCTAGTATACTTCTGGAGATGCATTAAAATACTTCTGTTATGTGCATAACATGAGAAAGCTTAACACTGATTAAGAGCTCTCTATCTGATGAACTTCATGTTTCATTGTTATCACCATCTCTAAGAGCTTCACTGCATGAACAGAAGTGTACCCGTGACCAGTAAGAGGAAACTTATGTCTGTAGGAGACAAAATCCTTCGTGGATCAATCACAGATGAAGTCAGACCACCAATGGCACTGCTTTCACATCTAAACATAACCATTTGCTTTTCTGACATCCACCCTCATAAAAGCATTTGCAATCTCAAAGCCATATCACCTCCTTTCCAAGAGGAAACAGAACCATTGTACTTTGACTTAAAAAGATACTTAGGCACCTGGCTGATGAGAGTTCTAAAGAAAAAGATGGTAATTCAGGAAGGAGAATTTTGTTGTATGGATGACACATAAAAATTGACAACTTTTATCCTTTTGATAAAGAGATCAACCTCTTAGAGCTGTTCAAAGAGATCTTGGAATCAAAATGGAAGGAGATTTTGCTTATTAAATTCAGTGGAGCAAAAAAGAACAAAAATATACGAAGGATACTATGCTTTTCATAGTCACCTCCAAAACATATGTTATAACTCATATCAAGATTTCCTTCTGGATCCCTTTATACACATTTTGAAGCAGATCCTTGTCTGACATAAACTATTAAAGCTCTATTGACTTTGATGGCATTACAGCAGCATACAATAGCTATGGATATGTATCTGAGTATTCATGAGTGTCCCTTTTCACATATATATAGATATAAACAGCCTGCTTTATTTAATCAGATCTATGTAAAAGTATTTTCTTGTGGTGCAGAGGGTTAGTGACACATCATGCAATAATAGGATACCCAGTATTTAAGATTTCAGAATATATCTTCTGTATGTTTTTATCAAATAAAATGAGTAATGTGATAAACAGTATTTTAAAAAAACAGATTTCTTGTGGTGAAAAATCAAGGGAAAATTTCTCATGGTAGCTCTTTCAGAAGTTACCTACTTTTTATTGAGGATTACCTCTCTGTAGCAACAGGTATGAATCATTTATCATTTGTTATCTCAGATACTCTGCTTTAGAAATTTATTTCATCACAGAACTCTACAGCTATAAATGGATGGCATTTCTCAATGCTAAATTTATGGCTCAATTACAATCAATCTTACCCTCTCAGCTTCCAAAGTGTGTATACAATTAATACAAATAAAATGGAAACCCATCACTTCTGGTGTCATAGTGTTCAAAATGGGAAAAAAAGAAATCATCAGTGATCTCTTTATAGGTAATGGAATTTAGCATATGTCTGTAGGCTGTGCTACTTTCACCTGAGCTGATAAAATGTGGGCAACACTTTTCTTTCATGAAAATGAGCAATTGGTGCCTGTTTTGTAGGTTTAGGGCTGACATCCACAAAAAAGCTCACACAAATAAAAGGAGTGGTGTTACTGGGAGTTTATTTGTATTACCCTGCCAAAACCTGCCTGTGGAGCCATCAAAATTAAGGTTTTGAATAAACCTCCTGCTTATTGTTGCTGTACTTCATATGACCCAATGAAAGGATCAGGACATGACAGGGCCCAAGCAAACAGGAGAGTCTCTTCTCTGTCTCAGCACTGAAGGACGGAGGAGTCCAGACATTGCCTCTGAGGGTGGCCTGGGTACCAAATGGATGGTAGGCTGCCCATTTCAAGAACAGCTAGTTTTCTGAAGATGCTCAAGACCATTTTAAAATTATTTTATTTCTTGTGGAAAAAAAAAAAAAAACACATTAAAATATTGCACTATGGATATTATCAGAATATGGATTAGATATAATTATATTTTGCGAGTGTTTTGATTAAGGTTTAAGGAGAATCCATCACAAAGTTTATAACCCAAATGCTCCAGTTAATGACTCAGTGGTCTGACCTTTATCCCTTCTATTTTTATACAGATCTGTGTCTGGGAAACAATTATGACTCAGAGGGATGTCTGTGAGTCACAGAATCACAGAATCATTATGTTTGGAAGAGACCTCCAATATAATCAAGTCCAACCATCTACCTAACATTATCATGACAACTAAACCATGTCCTGAAGTGCCACATCTACACCATTTTGAAGACCTCCAGGGATGGTGACTCGACCACCTCCCTGAGTAACCTGTTCCAATGCCTCACCACTCAGTAAAAAAATTTTCCTAATATCCAACATAAACCTCCTCTGGTGCAACTTGAGCCCATTACCTTTTGTTTTATTGTTAGTTACTTGGGAGAAAAGACCAACACCCTTCTCACTACAACCTCCCTTCAGGCAGTTGTAGAGAACAATAAGGTCTCCTCTCAGCCTCCTCTTCTCCAGACTAAACAACCCCAGTTCCTTCAGACACTCCTCATAAGACATATTCTCCAGACCCCTCACCAGCTTCATTGCCCTTCTCTGGACCAGTTCTAGCACCATAATGTGTTTCTTATACCCCAAACTCAACTCGAGGTGTGGCCTTACCAGTGCTGAGTACAGGGGCATAATCACTTCCCTACTCCTGCTGGCCACACTATTTCTGATACAGGCCGGGTTGCCATTGGCCTTCTTGGCCACCTGGGCACACTGCTGGCTCATGTTCAGACAGCTGTCCACCAGCATTCCCAGATCCTTTTCTGCCCAGCAACTTTCCAGACATTCTTCCCCAAGCCATAGTAGCTGTATAGCTGTAAATAAATACTGTCAACATATTCAAGTACTTAAAAAAAAAAAATTAACAATTAAAAAGCTGAATATTCAACTGCAGGTTAATAAAGGATCTACAGTCTAGAGAGGGTATTATTATATCTGTTCATTCTCTGGACCTGCAAATATCTGAGCTGCATAGCAAAATGTTGTTTGTTTGGTTTTTTAAGATCGTGTGTCAGTTTATCTTGGCAGCATTCCACATTATTCAGTAATAGATGTTACCTTGACACCTCACCACAACTCATCTCTGAATGTGGTTGCTCCTAATCTATACAGTTCTACTGAGCTGGCAACAATGAGAGGTCCTATTTATAACTAGTTTGATAAACCTTTTTACCATTCAGACAATTGATTCCCTGTATCTGTTCCTGCTGCTTTGTTTAATGTGGTTTTCTCAATGAAATGTTAATATGCTTCACTAAAACACTGACACTCATAAGTCATAAATGAGGTCACTGAATATGCAGTCCAACATGCAACATGTATGCCAGAGTAGAATAACTTAATTAAATCCTTCCTTTGAGGATTAAGAGGGTTATTCTAATGGGCTTTTACAAGGCTGGGCATGTTTTCATGGCACAGAGGAGTGTGGTGCAGAGACAGGGAGGTAGTGGGGCAGCTCAGGGCAGCACTGGCACAGTGCAGTGCCCCTGGCTGAGCTTGCTGGGAGAGAGCCAGGACCCACAGGCTGCACCACTCTGGGCTGTGCCCAAAGACTGACTTCAGGTGACCCTCACACCTAAGCTGGGCATAGTGGGCAGGTTTGGGTAATGGGGATAGGGAGGTGGCTGTGTGGGAGGAGGCCCAGGAATGACTCTGACAGAGAAGAGGCACCAACAAAGCAACTGTAGCTGTGGGTGACCCATGCTTGGGGCAGGGAAACCCCAAAACAAACAGCAGGAGAGCAAAATCAGCAAGAAGCATTAAAAACCACTATGCACATGGAGCAACAGACAGAAATCATCAGGGTCTCAACCCCAAACCTCCTGTGCCTCACAGGCATAATTAGGATGGACTGAGTGTAAACCACAGAGAAAATAAGGGAATTTGAGAACAGGTAGGGGGAAGGAGAAGTGTTTTAATAAAGTGTTTGTTTAAGTGTTTAATTGTCTTTTTTTTTTTTTATCTCAATACACAAATGAATTTTCAAAAGTTTGTGTTGTCAATAAATAAAATTATACCCCCAAAAAAAAAAGTTTTAGTATAAATAAGTAGGTAAAGATTACCCAAGTTAAGATTGTTTTGACCATAACGGCAGCCTGAGAGCTGCTCACTTTTCTCAACTCTTAGTGCATATAGCATGACTGTATTGGGTTTGCATGGTAAGGTTTTGGGTGGGTGGTGACAGGGGAGGCTTCTGTGAGAAGCTGCTAGAAGCTTCCCTCATGTCCCATAGAGCCAATGACAGCTGTCTACAAGACAGACCCACCAGTACCCAAGGATGAGCCCATCAGCAATAGTGGTTGTCCCTCTGTGATAACATATTTAAGGGAAAAAGGTTGCTGTGCACCAGAAGCTGCAGTCAGAGAGTAAGAATATGTTAAAGAAACAACTCTGTAGACACCAAGGTCATTGAAGGAGTGGGAAGAGATGCTTGATGTGGTGGAGCAGAGATTGTCCTGCAGCCCATGGTGAAGTATCATGGTGAGGCAGTCTGTGCCCCTGCAGCCTGTGGAGGTTAACAGTGGAGCAGATATCTATCTGCAGCCCATGGAGAACCGCATGATGGAGCAGGTGGATGCCCAAAGGAGGCTGTGACCCCATGGGAAGCCCATGCTGGAACGGGGTCCTAGCAGGACCTGTGGAGAACCCACACTGAAGTAGGTTTGCTGGCAGGACTTTTGACCCCATGGAGGACCCACTCTGGAGCAGCTTGTTCTTAAAGCACTACACCCTGTGAAAGGGACCTACACTGGAACAGTTTATGAAGAACTGTAGTCCATTGAAAGGATTCACACTGCAGGAGTTTGTGTAGGATTGTCTTCCATGGAAGGGACCCCATGCTGAAGTGGGGGAAGAGTGTGAGGAGTTCTCCCCTTGAGGAGGAAGAAGCAGCAGAGACAACGTGATGAATAGACTGCAGCCCTGCAACCCCCATTCCCCATCCGCTTGTGCCACTTGCAGGGAAGAGGTAGAGAAAATCAGAAGTAAAGTTGAGTCTGGGAAGAAGGGAGGGGTGCAGGGAAGGTGGGTTTTTTTTTAAAGTTTTGGGTTTATTTCTCATTACCCTTCTCTGATTTGATTGATAATAAATTAAACTAATTTCCCCAAATCAAGTCTGTTTTGCCTTTGACAGTAATTAGTGACTGATCTCTCCCTGTCTTTATCTCAATCCACAAGCCTTTCGTTATATTTTCTCTTCTCTGTCCAGTTGAGGAGAGGGAGTGATAGAGCAACTTTGGTGGGCACTTGGCATCCAGCCAGGGTCAACCCAACCTAACAATCAAAATATTCACAAAATCTTCCTTTTGTAGCCTTCCATTTAGTCACAGTCTCTTCTCTCTTGCTCCTTCTATGGTGCTTTATGTACTGGTTTCTTCCCATATAATTTCTTCCTTTCCTCACTTGTGTTGGAAGCTTTCTTCTCACCACCAGGTTACTACCGAGGCCCAGGCACCTACTCATCTGTGTCTGTTCAGCATCTGCTGGGCCTCACAGCTTCTTTTTCCAGGATATTGCCTCGGTGTGGGCCTGACCCCATTCAGTCTTTATGTTTTTTTAAGCTACCATGACCAGCCTGTGGTTTCAAGCATCTTCTCAGTCATGTGCTGATCTGCAAGTAGGAAGAAAACTTGGCACAGGTAAACACATATGTAGATAATGGGATGGTGGATGGAAATGTAAACAATGTGGTTCACAGTAAGAGGGTTAAACTGGTCAGTTCACTAACATCTCGTGCAATGGCAGATGATAATGGCTCTGAAGTAGCCAGGTGTTGATTGATTTCAATATGATCCATACTAATAAACCCAGAAACAAATACAGAATCGTTGGTAAAAGTTTCTGTACAGCAAGCACCTAGGAGAAATGGTAAAGAATGAAAATGATGGGTTACTAGTACAGGGTTATCTGAATTGGTAAATACAATGACATATTTCCATGTAGTTAAATATAAAGGAGATGGATAAAGAAGAACAGCTGGGTAGGTTCTGGGAAGCAGAGGTGCTGCAAAAATGTTCAGATTATCTAAAATAATAATCTGAATGGGGTTTTTTTATTTTTTTTTTCTTTATACTTCGAAGACCCTAAACACCCTACTAAGGAAGCAGCGCATGTAAAACACAGTAAACACAGAAAGAGGACAACTGAAAGGATTAATGCTGTTCTTCCATGTGTAAACAGAAGAATATTAATTGAGAATACAAAGGTTGTATTACCCCTCCAAGTACACTGAAAGGGTTGCTGATATAGCACCACTGTCTGTTCTGAAACTTTATCAATCTATGAATCTATAAATCTGAGTGATATTCCTTCTCTATTCTTGTTACACAGAATCCACATAGAGTGCATATTGCTATTCATCTAAACCCTGGCTATTCTTTCTTTTTACTACATCAGTCCTCATATTCTTGCCTGGCAGTGAGCATGCTAGAGCTGTGCCTGACCCCTGTGCACTGAAGTGAGAGAACAATCAGACTCATTGTGCTTAGACCGCTAGTTAAGACAGCCATTTGTTTCTGGTGTTTATTTAGAATAACTGAAATTATGTGAGAATAGATTTTAAGCTGATTGCCATCAAACCAGTCTGATCTGTATCACAGTAGGGATCAAGGCTTATCATTTTCACTATTGGCAGGATTAAGACCTAGAAGAGGGATAATTTGTTTAATTTAGTGCCAGTGCAGATCATTTCTTTCCCCTTCTTGTTGCCAAGATTTGCAGAATCCCATTGTGCATCCAGCTGCCTTCATAGGGATCATTGTTTATTATAGTGTTAAGGAATACTTGGAGACAAAATTTCAGATCCTGACAATTGATTTGTACATAGAACAGCGTCTATTATGTTTGTGTGTTCAAAATCCCACCTGATAGCTTGGTAATTGCATGTTAGTACACAGAAGGCCCTGTTCATAAGTATACTTCTCGATTCTGCCTGTGCAGATATTAGTGTGCAGGCTTATTACCTGCAGACCTCAGACTAATCCTCGGGTTCTGGAAACATACTTGACAAGTAAGTACATTTTCCCAGGCAAAACTTTCTCTTCTCATGGAGTAATAATTCTTGCTCTCGGTTTGGGAACACTGCATTGTTATAATGAATTCTGCTCAAGAAATTCTGCACTGTAATTTTACCCATAGTTTTGGGAAAAAATAGTAAAAAGCTTGTGTGATGTCTCAAGATTCTACTAAGATCACCCTGATAGACACCTATGCCATTCAAGGGATTTAAGCTGTCCGTATTCATCTTCATCCAAGAGTGTAGTCCATTCACTTACCCATCCAAAAATATATGTAATAAATGGAAAAGACTCTTCTAAGTGGACATTAACAACATGTTTTGAGTCAGATGCAAAGCATTTTAAAAGGCACTCCACCTCCAACTTCTCTAAGTGCAGACATATCACTAGCATAAAATTAAGTTCTTTTTAATATCATCAGTACTTTGCAGAGTAAGTGTTGGGAATGCAGTGGGAATTGTGTATTTGGCAGCTGCAACTAGGAAGCATCTCAAGATGTAAAGAACTGCAGACTCTTGCACTGACAGGCAAAGGAGAAGCAAAGAAAGACAAAGGTGTCACGTACTGTAGTATTCCATAAGTAATCCTGCTGTTAAAAAAGAAACAAACACAAAATCACACAAATGACACAAAAGAAAACCCTTTCCTCAGCCTCAAATTGAGTATTACACAGGTAAAAACCCATGTGTTTCATAATTCTCTTTGAGATAGGGAGAGTGGTAATTAATTATTCAAATTATCAAATTATAAATCCATTGCCAGAATAATCCTTATTTCTGTGGCTAAACAAGAGAATGCTATTAGCTCACCTAAGTGATTGTTATTTGAGGTAAGAATAATCTACCATGTTTTTCTAAAACATACAGTGAAAAAACCTGTCACAGATGTTAATATGGGGATACAAAAATATGGTAAAGCAGGGGACATGGACAAAACCAATTTGTGTCCCAACATTAGACACAATCAGTATTTATTCTGTCATGCCCTGTATGCCTTCTCCCTCATAGATTCACCATAAAGAATATGGGTAAGCTAATTAGGGAGTATTTGTTGTCTTTCTTTAATTGGTTACTAGCTAGTAGCACACTAAATCAAACACATAGCACTTGATTCTTTCTCTCTCTCTCTCTCTTTTTTTTTTTTTTTTTTTTTTTTCCCTGACTCACTAAAGGGCTAATTAATCCTTTGTCATCAAGCTGGCAGATATCTGTTTCAAGACATTGCTATGGAGGTGGCCAAAGTAACAGTTTTGAACAGTTACAGGACAGCTCAAGTAAACATTTGCCAATGAATGCATTCAGTTTATGTATGGCTGTATGGATATATGTTTATGGGCTAATTCTATATTAACTGTAGTGGTGAATGCATCTGCATTTTGATGAAGATAAACATTTTCACAAGCAGCTAATCTCACCTGAGTAAACAAAAGAGATTACCCAAGTAAACTACTACAGAACATTGGATTGCTCTGTACTGGATTTGTTGGCCTGAATAGTCTTTTGTTTGTATTTAGTTCTACCTGTTAAGGAAAAAAATGGTTTAATGGATAATATTCTGTACTTTCAAAATGAAAGTGGAAAAAAAAGAAGGCATATTTTCTAATACAGGTTTCAAAATCAAAGAGTTCTTTATTTATACAAAGATGTGAAGTATCTGCTGTTTGCAGGTCTTTATGGTTGGACTCGGTGATCTACAAGGTCCTTTCCAACCACAATTATTCTGTGATTCTGTAATGTCTGCAGTATTACAAGACTTCTACTGTTTCAAGTAAACTTACCTTACATACAGGCTTTTCACTTTACTTTTACCTTCCCATATACTATTCTGGATCATTTACAGTTCTCTACCCCAGTGCTTTTTATTCCCTGATACACAACTGGTTTCATCTGCACTCCATCTTTCCTTTCTATATCTCACCTAACTCCATAGCTCTTTCTCTTCCCCCTATGATCAAACACTTGTTTGTGTTGCTGAACTCTTTCCATCCCCCTTTTGCAGATTTTCATAATTGTGTATTTTCCCTTTTACATCCTTTTCACCAAATTACCATCTCCTCTCATTTTACTGGGTGCTGGGAGCTATAATTTATTCATAGCCAAAGCAATAAAAACCAACACGTGCTTCCTTCCTAACAGCAGTCCCAGTGGCATCTCAAGGATGTTTTTCCATCAGCCACGGGAATAGGAATTATTTTACTAAACTCCTTTAGGAATTTTTTTAATGGCCTGAAAACACACCACAATCATTTTGGGTTACTTTGCTAGGAGCACTTCTCAATGAAAACTCTCCTAATATAACTATGTCCTGTTGGAATGTTTTTCTTCAATTCTGGTCCGTAAATATCCTGTCAGACAGTAAGATAAAATCTCCATAAGTTAAAATCTCCAGTAGGAATTTGGGTGAGATTCTAAGGAGAAGTCAACAGCTTTCAGCTGAAAAGCTGGTGTTTAAACAACAGACAGTCTTTGCTTGCTGGGGGGGAAAAAAAAAAAAGTAAAAAAATGAGACAGAGTGAATGCTCCATAAAATATTTAAATCTTCACCTGGTAAGATTAGGGCTATCTCATCTTGAGCACAAATGTAGTTAGCAGAGGTACAGTTGATGGTAGGTCCCCTCATCCAGCAATTATATTTTCCTCTCCTTTTATGAGTACTATATTACTTCAGAAGTAGGTCAGACCCCAACAGAGAAAGTGGGAAAGTTGTCTGTTGGAAATGGAAGCATTTGCACTAACTAAGGTTACAGGGACTAAGTTCAGTTGAAATGGGCCATTGAAAATGAGGCTTTGATAGGGTTTAAACCTCCAGTTTGAATAATGTCTCAATATTGAGAACAATTGCATCAAGTAAAAAGATAGTTCTTCATTTTGACCCTGCCATTCCCTAGGGGATGCTGATTGCTGCCGCTGTACTGTCATCTGTCTACATAAGCTAATTACTTGTATGTCAGAAATCCCCCCAGAAAACTGTGCTAAAGTGCTGTTTAAGGCCTGACTTGATTGCCAGAGACAGGTAAACTTCTGTATGCTGCTGTGTTACCCTACTTGACTGAAGAATAAGGCAGTAATTGTTAGTTATCAATTTTGAAAGACTTGTGAAATTCTGAAGCAAAATTGGATGACTTAGGAAAAGTAGGCTTAACTCTGATTGTTTTCTGGCTTTAATAATTATAAATCAAACCCTCCATTATTTGATATACATAAAACCCTCACTGGTGAGGACACATATCAAATAATGTGTTCAGTTTTAGGCCCTTCACTACCAGAAAGATGTGTCTAAAGAAGTGGAACAGAGCTGGTAAAAGGTCTAGAGAAAAAGTCTTAACAAGGCGTGGCTGAGGGAACTGGGGGTGTTTAGCCTGGAGAAAAGGAGGCTCAGGGGAGAACTTATCATTCTCTACAACTACCTGAAAGGAGGTTGTATCAAGGCAGACATCAGTC
>JANIJG010008656.1:0-87466 GCA_024611175.1 Megaceryle torquata
AGAGGCAGAGAAATTTGAAATAATTTAGGAAAATAAAATAGAACACAGAACAGGGGTTCTCAAAGCCACATTTCAGTATAAGAAAATAAAGACATTTTTTAAAAAAAGAAGAATTAATTAAATATATTTAATAATTATTTTATTTAATAATTATTTTGTAAATAGATGTTAATAGAAAACAGATTAAGCGTTCAAAGGTTTCCAAGCCTAAAATATATAAAACTGAAAAGATAAACATCAATGTTAAATGGGTTTCCATTGTGAATCACATAATTATAGACTGGTGTTTACTTAAGAGAGTTGCT
Source organism: Megaceryle torquata (assembly GCA_024611175.1). Taxonomy (NCBI): domain Eukaryota; kingdom Metazoa; phylum Chordata; class Aves; order Coraciiformes; family Cerylidae; genus Megaceryle; species Megaceryle torquata. The sequence continues at coordinate 306 of JANIJG010008656.1, forward strand.
TCTTATGTATACATCAGTGCTCATGAAAGCTAGAAAGACCCTTACTATACAATTTCATTAGCAACTTCATTTAATGAATTTACTACTTTTTCCGGAGCTTCACAATCTGTAGAAATATCTGGATTCTTGGGTCTCTCATTTAAGATTTTCTGTTATCTGCCTTTGATGGTCCTTCTGATGACAGTGGCATTATGTAATCTATGCCTTTTGTATTCTTATAATTAGGCAATGGATGCATTATACATGTTTCAAGGTAAAGTGGAATGCTTCATTAGTGAATAGCAGCACAGATTTCACATTTATGCCCTGCATTACACCTATTCTGTTGTTTGCTGACTTCATGACGTTATTCTGGTCTAGACACTCAGGCAATTTTTGCACCTTGTAACCTGAAAGGCTGGTTAAGTCTTCCCAGATTTGCAGAGACACCTGATTCAGAGACAACTTCATTTAAAAGGAAAGGAACTGCATCTAAGTCACATTTTCTAAGGTCTCGGAGCTCTCCACATGGACTCTAATTCTGTGATTCTTCTGTTCATCATGTTAGATTTATTTGGGAAAGGAGTGGCAGAACTTGTGAACAAAATACATGGACATCATCCCATGACTACTGGGAAAAGAGGGCCCAGCAGTTACACAAGCATTTTCAGCTAGGGACACCTCCTATTTGTAACCAAATCTGCTGCATAGTTCCTCTGTGGCGCTCTGTGTTGTTGGTTGGTTTCTTTGTTTTAAGTTTTGTTTTGGGTTTTGTTTGTTTGGTTTGTTTTTCTTGTTTGGTTATTTGTTTGTTTGGGGGGTTGTGTATGCTTTTTGTTTGTGTTTTGGTTTGGGGTTTTTTTGTGGCAAACAATGCACTGAAATTAATAATGGGTACACAAATGCATGTTGGGATGAAAAGTTACTGTGGGTCATGACTGCAGCTAAGTAATGATGAAAATGTAAAAAATAAACTAAGAAATAACTTTTCTTCCACAAAAATCCATTTTGGAGTGTGCATTATGTGAATGCTCTGTTGGAAGCACAGTTTTATATACCAAGATATTGGGATTTTATGTGCATTAGAAGCATTTTATATTGCAGTTACTTCACTTCAGATTTAGTTAAGATAACAAAAAAAAAAAAAATTCGACAATACAAAACCTAAGACCAATCTAGTTTTCTATTAACAGTGTACAAAATCTGATCCAATAAAACACAAAACTATGATTAAAGATATCTTAATGGTAGGTCTCAAAGTTACTCCACTGACACATTTGAAAAAAAACAGATAAAAAATGAGTGCAACATAAAAAGAATTAAAAGTAAAAAGAAAAGCTTATTTGGCTTTTTTAAGGCTTAATAGCTTTGCAATTTTTTTCCTTGAACTCTCATTAAAACATGACTAGGTTTTCAACTGCAATAACCCCTCAATCTTCCACCCACAAATGCTTTCCCAGTTTTGAAAGAACCATTTACTTTCTGCTTCACCCACCCTGCAAGAATTTCTGCACAGCATTGATGGGTAGAGGACCATAACCTTACCACTCTTTAAGCATTTATAAAGATCTACCACAGCACTTTGATTGCCTGTGTTTGTCATTGTCAATGAAGGAATATGCAATTTATCTTAGGAAAGTTAGCCTTCGTCCTATGTAGTTTAGCAATCATTTATAATCTGCGTGAAAATTACTTTAGTTATTGTTGTTTTGCTATATTTTGTAGACATATAAAACTTGTACAGCAATTCTTTTTACTTATTTTTACACTCCTTTCCTCAGCTAAGATTTCAATAAAATGGATAGATAGTCCTTTAAGAAAAATAAAATAAAACATTCTTTAGCTTCAATAAAAAGGGTACTTGCAATTAGATGCTACAGGAGGCAGATCACTGTCCTCATCACTGTAGCTCCTCTGTAGAACTTACTCCCTGATGTTTGTGTTTAAGAAAGAAAAGCAAGAAATGGAGATGGTGCAGATGGGCTAAGGGTAAAAAGCTGACCTATATGTCACGCCACCCTTTCTTACCCAGATCCATGCTTTTTGAGGCTTTCAGATTAATTGATTCAGACTGCTTGGCTGGTGTTAGAGATCTCAAGTTGATGTGCTGATCTGTTAAATGCACTGCTGAATTTATGATAGGGCTGCAGGAAAAAAAAAAAAGACATGTAAAATATTTAGGCACCAGTCCAAAACACAAGTGAACTAATTAAACCATGCACAAATATACACGTGTTTCTTTCTCCAGTTGCTCACAGCCACTCATTTTAAAATCAGTTATTGATCCTTAACTTTATTTTCTGAGACTTAACACCTCTAGTCACTTGTTTTTCATCACAGATGCAAATAAAAATGTAAATGCTTAGTGAAAATTGCTTTTAAACAATTCATGTTTTATTTAGCAGAAGGAAAGAACATACCAGTACCTGCTGATTTAATTTTTTTTTTGTTTCATTTTGCTAGTTCTCTTTAACCATATTATTACCAATTCTATTACCAAATAACAATGCTATAGAAAATTGGAAGTACTGCCAACTCATCAGGCTCAATTCTACTTCATCTGCTAATATAGTTATTTTAAAGTCTTACACAACTTCTGCAGAGGCTGAAGCCTGGAGGTCTTTTGGAGGGTACCAGAAGACTGAAGAATTCCAAAGTATTGTGGTTTGGTATTTTTTGGTTGTTTTGTTGTTTAGTTTGTTGTATTATTATTATTTTACTACAAGTTATGCAAATATCTAAACATTTCAAAATCCCACCTAAGTGAAACTCAAAGTAACTTTCACTTGTTGGGAGTCAAAATACCTCTCATCTGAAATTTTCTGTGTCTCTTTTCAATTAGAAACACAAATGATCGGTTTGGGGTTGTTTTTTTTTTACATACTCTAAAAGAAAAAAGCAGTTCCAAATTAAAACCATTTCTTTACAAACTGTTCAGTCAAAAGGTTTGGTTTTACAGTATCAAAATTCTTTCCCAAGTTTTTTTCTTGAAACTCAGTAAAATCAGTGTGACCTAATATAGTAATTAAATATCAATAGAACTTAAGTTCCAAATGGAAAACCAATATGACAATGGAAAAAAGTCAAGGTGGGGAAAAAGGGCCTGTAAATTCATCATAATATTAATATATCATTATCACTGAAGAAAACATTTTTGCTCCCAGCTTGTTGAAAAATCAGGAACAGATTCTAGCAGACAATTGCAGTTGAGAATTTAATACAGAGTTTAATTAGTCTATGTAGACTTTTGTTTGTCTATCATGTCATACATATCTGCCTGGGAGACTAGAAATTCTGAGATTCCTCTAGGTGAAATTACTTTAAGTTAGAAAAAAGGAAAAAAGTTACAAGAGTCTTCATTGTATGAAGAATTAAAAGTGTCCAAAATAAAATACATCTACTGATACTCTGTTCAGCCAATCATTTACAGAAGCTCTCAATCACATCTGTCTACCCAAGGACAGAAGTATTGCTAAGTTTTCCATTGAAATGCATACTTTACTAACATTGTTGCAATAAAACAATTGCAAGACTATCAAAATTGAATACACACAAAATGTGTAAACAGCGTTCAACCCAATTTTCAGCATCAGAAGAAGGACAGGTTGAAATGACGCTTGGACTCCAATCCTGTGCTATTTGAAACAGACAAAGTATATGCCATCATGAACTTCAAGATGTTTATACTTTTTTCTGCACTTCCAGAATTTCTGTATTTATAAGGAAATCAAAGGTTATAGCTGCCATCAAGCACACCAGCCTTTTAAAAAGTTATTCTTAAAGTATCTGACGAATCCACCCAATGCATTTAAAACTGGTGAAGCGTCCATTAACTTTTCCCCTATGCATTTCAATTTTCAAACTTACTGAAGCTTCATTTTAGAACCTCAAGGATGTCTTTGGCTGATGCACTACATAAGAAGATTAATTCTTCTACAAAAAGAATTTGGATAAGACTTTTAAAGCTTTAAGAAACTTCAGGCACTGCATTTACACATAGCACCTACCAGTGTAGTTTCAAATAAACTTGTTTGTTTCAGTTAGGATTATGTTTTGGGATTCTTTTTGTTTTACTGAACATATCTGGGTGTTGTGACCCATATGCCATGGATAGCAGACGTACTGCTGCTTATGAACAACTAAAATTTACAGTGCACCAAATGCTAAAGTAACATTCCCAACTTATATTTAAGGATCATCTAGGGGACTAAAAACAGTGGTACAAATTTTTACAAAAAAGTGATTTTAAAATAAATTTGAACTACCATCTCAATCACTAATGAGCAATTAGCGCAGTAACTATTAAGAACAGACGAAGTCCAACCTATGATTATAATCCTCATTCAGCAGATCCTCACTGGGATGTGGTGGGAGAGGTGGAGGGGTTTCGTTTTCACCATTGCCGCTATCAGACACTGTGAACTCTGAAATAAAATTTTAAAAGGGGTTAAATAAGCTGCAGAAACAAGTGCAGTTTGCTGATCAATGACCGGACTTGAAGGCCTCAAGCAATGCTGCAGTGAGTCACGAAGTATTCAAATCCTTAAACTAACTAACCTAGAATTTAAATGACACCAAGAAGAAAATACTCCCCTTGAGATTTCCTGAAAAGGTGATTTTGGGATTTGCATATGTATAATTAAAGGTAAATATATGGAAACTTTGTGCTTATATTGAAGTTGAGAGCAAGACACAAGTTGCTTTACTCCATTTGGGTGGATTTTCACTTCTGCGTAGCTGCATCCTAACTGATGTAGGTTCATGCTTTCATTCCCTTTGATGGGGAGCATTTACCACCATGTAAAGAGAAGAATCGCATTCTCAGCAAAGGATTCAGAAGTATAAAATTTTACGTTATCCCACAGCAAGAGGAGACAGAGGCATTTCTGAGTTACAGTCTTCATTTTCTTATCAATATGGCAATTCCTTCTTTAACTTAACAAAAGGCATTCAGCTTACACCAGAAAATTATTTTGAACCAAGAAAAACATGAACTACTCAATTAAATCATTCAGTGGTTTTGTTTGCTAAGCAACAACACTTACATAGCTGCAGTATTAATATGACTACTGTGCCTTCTGTAGGCCAGTTCATTATTATCCTGTACAGTCATCTCTCAAGAAAAAGGTTTTAATGGGTACAGAGAGATCAGAGGAACAACTAAGCCACTAAGCAAAATGTACTGAATTTTCAGACATTACACAGTTTAGGAGAGCAAATAACTGAGTCTGTCTATAAGATACATATAATGTTTGTAAGTAAAATGTAGACATTAATTTAAAATGTCACTTCTCCATTTTCTATCTTAAAGTTACCACATGTATGAAAATAGAGGTGTTTGTGCAATCATGAAGACTCAGCAGTCTACGGTATTAGAGTTTATGATTATTCTGCTACTTAACCAGAAAGATGACAGCATTTCCCCTATAACCATTTATAATGTAGGGCTATAAGAAATATATAAGAACCTCTAATGAAACACATTCCAGTAATCTTTCAACAGCAGAAACGTAAAGCTTCTGGCACTGAACTATCAATTCTCAAAGAGGGTGTTCTAAAAAACACTGAATCTGTGCAACAGCTTGGCAGCAAAAGAAGTGAGGACCTGAAGGCAGCAAGTATTATTCATGCAAAAATAGAACAAACACTGGCATTTCTATATTGGATGAGTATCTCCTCCCCCTTTATTTAAATATCCACAGGCAAGACAAAATGTAACGTCTTGGCTGTAACCACTTTTCCCTAGACATTAGTTCTTCTTGCTCATGTATAATAAAAAAGACTTAAAACAGACAGCAATATTAGCAGGCCAAGCTTCAGTGTATTTTTGCTGAGCTTTTATAAGAATTTCACTGGTAGGAGCAGTGAAACTGCAAATAACTTATTAGAAAACATTAATTGAGAAAGTGACATTTTATTAAACACAATACAGCTCCTGTCATTAAGTTCTTACATTAGATACCATATTATGTTAAAAATCTCTCCTATCTTTTATTATTCTTTGTAAAAAATGTACCAACCATACTTCTACACATAAGATCTGGATACTACACCATAATAATGTACAAGGGACAGTTCCTGCCTGTCACAAAAGGCTCACCTTGCCTGTGAGTCACATCCTTAGAGAGACAGACAAACTAAAGTTTGTAACTGAATTAAATGAGAGTTGTGCATAGGCATAGTGTTATGCCATTACAGATGCCTTAAAGCACTGAAGACAAAACTTTATAAGACACAATGCAAAACAGTTTTGAAGCAGTGCCTGGAAATAAGTGACAAGCTCATATGGAAAGCAGAATGAATATTAGCTCAATAATAATTAATACTATGACTTTAAAATTAGAGAAAGATTTCTACAATGTGCAAGACTACTGTAAGCCCTACTGCAGACACTCTGCTGCTGAAAATAATCCATTAAGGTAACTTAAAATTTTACTCATCAAATTCCAAATCTTCAACAGAAATCACAATACAATGACACTTCTAATAAGCGCTAGAAATGGGTTTTTTTTCCATCTGTTGTCCACTGACTCAAATTCCAAACTGCTCCCAGGCCATGCTTGGGCAGCCCCAGCCATGCCAAACCCTCCCTGACAAATGCCCTCAGCAGCACTCCAAAACACCCTTTTCACACCCAACACATATCCTCTTCTGAGGCCACCACAATTTTTGCTATAATGCCTGATTATCATTCTTTACCTAAAATATATATCCACTTAAAATTATTTTATGAATGAGCTGTAAACTTGTCATCCTGATTTTTGGATCACAGTTGGAGAATCCTCACCTGAAAGTAAAGCTTTTTGTAGTAAAGCATATTTTGTTTTGAAGTTTATTTAAGTAACAAGTTACCTGTTGCCATTCACCTGTATTAATGGCTCCAGAGCAGTTGCTTTTATGTTTAAGGAAGTGTTTAAAATATTTGCTGCTTTCTGATAATTTTGGCAATGACTAACTCTACAGGGCAGGGTAGCTCTTAGTATGAGCCTTTTCTCCTGAAACTACAGAATCAGCGTGAATTCCATACAAGAGAAATATAAGGTAGATAAAAAAAGATCTGATCTTTGAATATTTACAATGCTTGAGTCTATATCTAATTCTTTACCCGGTGTCACATTGTCAAAATATTGTCAACACAAATTATTTACCGAGAACTCATATGGGAGTTTCTCTAGAGCTCTACAGATATGGATTCTTCGGCTTGGGATAAAAATACCCCACACAGTCCTATCACAGCAGCCTACGAAATTACTTTTTGCAGACCACCCAAATTCTACAGTTGTCTAGGGATGTGGGAAAAATCCTACATAATTCAACCACATCAAAGAAAATATTTTTTTTCCTACTGGTAGTTATTTAAGTATGTGGTTGGCTTGAAGGATAAGAGCACACTTAAATGGATAGGGGTCAAGACCATCTCAAACACTTAAAACTTTTCAAATAACTACTACCTCGCCGAGTCAGGTGTAAATTGGACAAATAGTAAGTATGCTGTAAGAAATGAATGATGACAGGAAAATAAGTGGTCTTAAAAGCTCTTACTTACATGTTTGCATGTGATCACAGACATAGGTTTTGTTTGTGTAATGTACAAGTCTACCTAATTTTTATTAATGAGTTCATTAATTGAATTCCAATTTCTAAATTAAGGGAACATTTCTATCCTTTGAACACATTTTAAGTTAAGTCTAAAATAACCAAGTCTGCTTTATGAATACTAGGCCTTTGTATAAATTCCTTTAGCTTATAATAACCTGGGACATAATCTAAGAATTCAATGCAAAAATCATTGCGCTCATTAAGGATATATGGAAAATAAACATTTTGACAACATATATTTTGCACTCGTCATTTGTTTTTTATCCAACTTTACGTGTTGGGGCAGCGAGCTAGAAACTGTTACTTAAACTGGTATTTGTGCCAGGAATCTAATTCACAACTTCCAAGTCTGCTCTCCCACCCTCGCTGGATCTTCAAGACTCAAAGTAACATAGTGTGCACTTACTCTAATTAACTGCTTTTCTAGCGGCTGTGGATTTCAAAAAACAAAACCACAAAGCACTTTCTTTTAGCACAAAGGAGAATATCTAAAGACAACCTTTTATTCTTTCCTGAGGACTGCATGTTACAAATTGCTGAAGAATAGCATCATTGTGTCGGGAAGCAGCTGCGCAGTTATGACTCCTGTCAAAGGTTGATTTTTGACAGACAACCTGGTCTGAGCGTTCCTAAGGGAAAAAACAGAACCACACATTGTAACAAAAATATTAAATGTTCAACAATGCAGAAGATCAGCCACTGCTACAGACAGTGCCCAAATACAGTGTATGTGTTCACTGTATTCAAAGGAGAAACTTGAAAGATATCTTCAAAATGATTGGTTTTGCTGACCATGAAATAAGACAATACGTAAGCAATAACAAACATGAATGATGCACAAAAATGGAGATGACTTTTTTTCATGACCCACAACTGGCTTCATTCAAATTCTCCATCTGGGAGGGCAGCTTGTGACACTGTCAACACAAGAACACGGGCAATGCCAATGGTATTTTTCTGCCAGCCAGCTGGTTCCCTTCTCTCAGAGACTGAGTGCATATGTTCTGATGATCACACACGAGAGCAGTTTTGCAAGTAAGGAGTTACACCAAACTCCCAAACGCAGGTCTTCTGGCTAGCAGCTAAACAAACTCCTGTCACACCTCTAGTCAGCTTTTCTTTTGATACATTTCCCACCCCCCATACATGCCATATCGCCTAATTTATTCTCCTGAGCAGTTGCTCAAAAGAAAAAATGAGAAAAAGAAAAAAATAAAATAAAATCACAGTTTCTAAAACTGGGACAGAGCTAGGAAGACATTTTTGTACTCGTTATTCAGGGAAAACAGACAACCCACACAGGGGAAATTATGGCTACTTTTCAAAATAACCTTTATAGTTTCTGTGATTTTATAATGTTTTTTGAAGGGGCCTCCAACTGGTTTCTATTTTTAAAACGCATGTTCATCATGCCAGCAAATGTTAGACTAAATATATCATTCCCTAAATTTTATACTCACATCTACAGAAAAAAATGCCTGTATCTAACCCACATAATTTCTTTGTAAAATGATGCAAGAGGTTTAATGTATTGGCAAGTGATTGCAAGCCAATACATAAGAAAGGACAGTGTGTTACATCACCTTGCAATCTGCCTTTCAAGCTTAGTAATATTTTGTTTAAATAAAATAATAAAAATTATAGAATAAAAACAAATAAAAAATAATAAAATGCCAAAAAATGCACCTCAGAATACAGATCAAAGCTCATGGTGGCAATACAACTACAAATGTAGTCTCAGTGGACAGGCGGCACAAGGAACATTCTCTCCTCCTTAGTACAGCACGAGCCATTTGAAAAGGTTATTCTGAACCTCTGTACAGAAACACACACACCACACATCTACTGACAATTAGTTTCTTCTCATTACTGGAAATTCTTCAGTTTACATAGATTCCTTATGTTGTAATGCCCAAATTTACTACTTTCTCATGAATACCACCAGCTACATTAAACCTTGCAAGCTCCAAAATACTTCTACATTGGAGACTTATACCCAATGGGCCAGGGACCCTTAAATCAACAGAACAATAAATCTGCTTTTCCAGCTCTTTGATAAATGACACAATCAATATCCCAACAACTGATCAGTAACCAGCCTAATTAGAGAATTCAGCTTATAAAACATAGATGTCATGGAAGACCTCCATTAGTGTCCTAACCAATAAAAACAATAATGCATTTCGAAACCTATTCTCCTTCTAGCAAGCTGAGATGAAGTACTCAGGAAGCTATTTTGGGGAGGGGAAAGAATGGCCAACAACGCATTTCTGCTACGGTCTCCAGACTCAAATGGAATTACAATTGAACCTAAAGACTACCCTATAAAAATTAATTCCTGTCTAAAATCAATTTGATTCAATAAAGACCTCATTATGCATTCTTCACAGAACATGAGTCAAGACTATTTACCTCTTTCATACATCTGGATAATATCTTAACTATAAATAACTATAACTAATAAACTTAACTATAAAAAGCAGCTTCATACATTTATTAGGCCAATGATGTTTGATTTGAAGGGTTTAGTTTTTTAATTTTTGCTTTTGTTAAATGAAGAACACTTGCAACAGTGAGCTTTAGTTGAAGGTCTGCTGTCTTTTCTTGTGTCACCAGAGTGCATAATAAATACAACAAACACTTTATAACTCTTCCTTACAGCATAATGCTGTGTCATGTAGAAAAGGAAAGCAAAATCGTGTTTTCCTCTAACATATACCACAATTGTTAATGAACATTTTTCATATTTTCCTGTCATGATTGACATCAGTGAGGCTTTTTGCACGGTCCTTCCAGAAATGTTAGAGTATAATATTTGGAAAGTAATATATTTTTAAATCTATTTCTTAATCAATAATAGTAGTAAATCTTACAGAAAACTATCAAGAAAAGATTAAAAGTTAATTTTACTAACAGATACCCTGCATTTTCTTTCCCCTTTTGATATTTTATGCAAATACATCCACAATCATGGCTGTTGTTAACATTTTAAAATGTTCTAGCAAAGCTTATTAATATAAGAGTTTTTAAATCATACCTTGGAATTATATAACGGGATTTTTTACAAATTTTTATACCACAAAATCACTTGTATGTATTTTTATTTTATAGAACTGTACAGATGTTGAAAAACTATTAAAATATTTATTTGGAGGGCAACATTAAAACTGGAGTCAGTACAAGGCAACCGACATACATACATAGTATCTGTATGAAGATGAAGAAAGAGCATGCATATATGAATGCATGCATGAAAGAGACGTGGCAAGGGTGACCATAAACCATCTTTTTCAAAATAAGAGGTGATTAACAAACATCAAGTTATCTGATGTCTAGAAAAAATAACCATTAAAATTTATTTCTTCTCTTTATTTTGTTACCTTAATTAAATAAGTTTTATGTTAATCAACTCAGAAACCCATCCTGAAAGCATGGTCTTCATCAAACCAGGGAAAGTAAAAAGTTAATTCCTTGAAGGTCTAATTCTAATACTAATTTCCTTGAAGGAAAACAAACATTAAAAAAAAAAAAAAAAAAAAAAAAAGGTGGGGGGCAAGGACCAAAACAACACATACAGAAGGAAAAAAAAAAAAGGTGGAGTGAATTAAAATACATGACACTGAAAAAGTAAGAGTGATGTAAAATACAAGTCACACTAAGATAGTAAGATCTCTAATCATGACAACTGAAATCAGAACTATTCAAATCGTCTGTATCCTAGTTCCTGCCTTGAAGGAGGTAGCAGGCAGCTGAAACTATGTCAGCACATTAATCCTAACCTAACCTTTTTTGAGACAGCATTTGCTTTTGTTCTAGTATTTATCACATTAAAATAGGAGGCAACTTTTAGCCAAGTCTCAACAAGAACAGCAAGACCAGGAGACACCAAGCAGAAACAATGCGTGAATCCAGAGTCCAGGAAGTCAACACAATTCATTCTGCCAGGAGGTGCTCTCTGTGACCCAAGACTTTAGCCATTATCTCTCGTATGCAAAAGCACTGGGACTGGAAAGACATTTATCTGATAAATGCATTTACTACTTCACCTCTGTCTGCACTTCCAGTCTCCGGAGAACTACCAGCTGGATCTTCCCACGAATGTTCCCCTCCATGGACATAGAGCGCCTCAGGGTTTCCATAGCCTCGTGATTTGACTTGCCCAGGAGTGACTCCCCATTTACTGCAACAAGCTGATCATTTATCCGCAAACGACCATCCTACAAGCACAAAATAAAAACAGTATTTCTTTAGAAAACAAGAATTACTAGGCACAGAAGCTACATAGAGATAAGTAAGATGACACTGCTTTCTAAAATTTAAGAAACAAGAGACTACACAGTGCAGTCTTTAAAAAGAAAAATCTGTGTATCCAATTGACCATTTTTTTCTTCCATTTACTACATTTTGGGAAGAGTTAATCAGCAATTACAAACATAGAAGCGCATGCGCACATTGTTGGTTTTCTTGCATATACAATATAATTTGTATCAGTTCTAGAAGAGAAAACAGGAAAAGGAGCTTTTTCTTAGTTAAAAGGACTCACACCATTGCTGTTAGTATCTCCAGTGCAACTGAAAGGAGTACTGCAACGTATTTTCCATGCATTATCACCTGCCATTAGGGTCTGGTAAGAAACAGCTCCAAAAATTTTGTCTTACAGTCTCACTACTGTCCTATCTTGTCTGAATTACCATGCCACCTCATGGGGTTGTGTTCTCAGTTCAGAATGGTCATTAAGACTGAAGCATCTGTATTTTAATTAATGCTGTCCATGTATTTTAACATCCAAGCCTGCTGCCAATAACAAAATTAGGGCTGAGCCATATGTAGTAGCCTATGCTTTGAAAAAAGTCATTCAGGTTCATGGCCAAGGTTAACTGTCATCTGTGGGTGTAATAAAATTGTGGGCACACCTATTTTGTGATTTAGGAGTCCTGCTGCTGTTGTCATTATTATCTGTGATTTATTTCCTTTCATAAAAGCATATGCCATGGACTTTTTTCTCTTTAACAAGAAAATAAGGTCTATTTAATTAATAGGCAAGAGTTTCTTTTAAAGCTTGTCAAATTCACAATTATCAGGTTGGCATCAGACCTCAGAGAAGCAAGAGACACAGTAAGGAAATGAGGACATCCAATACAGAAGTGCAGTGAAGAAAGAATAGCAGGGAAAGAACTTGCATAGAAGTACTTTGCTTGGTTAGAATGAATCTGATTCATTCATATGCTCATTACACACCCTTCAGAAGGCACTCGTCCGAACTGTTTACACATTTCATGAATCTGAGTAATAAAAAATATACACTTTTTGATTTTTTTCCTCTCGCTAAGACATTCAATTAACTATTCTACTGTTGCTGCCAAGTCTAATTCAATTGTGCTCAAGTGAGTTACAGTAGCTGTGACAAACCCAGCTTTCCTAAGAGTTACTGTTGTTGGAACTGTGTATCATCATTACCATGGCAGAGTACAAACAGCCACGGAGCTGAAGAACAACAGGATATACCAGAATCTAAAATAAACTGAGAGGGACAAGAAGATGGGAAGACAGAACTGGGAGATGAGTCACTCAGTGAAGAAAAATGAGGAGGAATAAATCTTTTCTTGGGAGGGCATGGGACTGGAAGATAGGAAACAGCAATGCTATGTGGAAAAGATACTAAAACCTATCTAACCTCTCTGCTGAATATTTCATGCTGACATAAATTTACATACAGCCAAAGTCAACAGGTTAACCTCACCTTTTCTCTACATACAAAATCATGCCATCACACATACTAAAGTTTAGGGAGAGACGACTTAACATTGTTGAACAGTGAGTTTTATCATGTGCACATGCTGCAATTCCTTTGTGTTCTATCAAAATGCTGAAACAAATGAAGCCATTCACAGCAACAGGAGTTTGGGGAAAAAAGATTTTGGGGTTTTTTTTCTGAGTTTCTGTAAGACTTAAATTTTACAGTTCCTCATGCCCTCCTCCTGTGGTCCCACAGGTTCTTGGTTTACTTTTTTTTCCCCCTTCTGTGGATAAATACCCATGTAAAAATACCTGTTAAAGCTTCTTACTAAAGTATACACAAATACAATGTCAAATCCCTGTTGTTATGACTACACCTATTTACTATGTAATCATCTTAGACTAATATTTTTAAATTAATCACTGCAGCTTCAGAAAGCTCTGAAGTTGCCTGATATTTAGTTTACCTTGTAATACTTTTGTATGAGACATTGTTTTTATTTATATTTTAATAATGTCCATTCTTACAGAACTTCTTTTTATCTATCTCCCTTCTTTCCACTCTGTTACATGCTCCACTTAAATGCAAAATTCAACTTGAATTCAACATTTCAGCTATGACTGGAATAAAAAGGTGTATGTGCTTTATAAATTCTGATAACTACACTTGATAAGTCTCCCTGTACAAGGCAGGCTGGAAAACAGCTGAACACTGTTCACAGATGCTCAAGTAGAAGTTAATTCACAGAAAAACCTTTTGCTAATTTATAGACCAGGGGAAAAAAAATAATCCTAATGTCTAAACAGTTTCCCAACACAGATTTTCACGTCACTGGTGTTGTGGCCTGGTGTAGAAGCCTGAACTGCAAGACAATCTGCTTGGCTTAAAACAAGCTAAATGTTGTTTTAACACATTTTTGTCTTTCATCTCTGAAAGGTATGTTTCTCTATGGCTTCAGAGTAGAAAAGCAACATTTGGTGTTTCAGCAAAACAGTTTTCAAATGCCACCTCTGAAACTGGAAGTCAGCTATTCTAATAAAAGGTGAAGTTACTATTCCCTTGCTTATTAGAAAGAAAAAAAAAAAAAGAAAAGTTGAGGTTTTTTTATTAGGAGTCTCAGCAAGGGGGAGAGCCTACACCACATGGCTACCATATTCAGACAGTCACAAGATTCTCTTGCTTTTTACACAAAAGCAGGGAGATATAACAACATGTTCTTCATGGACTTATGTTTTTAATCAAAGCACACCTAGTTATTTCCCTTATCACATCAATGACATTTCTCTCAGAAGGAATTCCTTGCTGGCACTTACTGGAATCATCCAATTTCCCCATCCGCTGCACACAACAAACAAAGATTACTGCAACAGCTCTCAGAAGCCCCAAGGAAGTTCATGCTACACCATGTTTCACTTGAACAAATGCACACATAGAAAATATTCCATTATTTCTAATAATGGCTCTGCTGCATTGCAGCTGCATTAGACAGCAAGTACCTGATCATCAAGAATGCATCACAAGTGAAAAGCCAAGACGTCTTGAAATCCCTACAGTTATGGGAAATACGATGAATTTAAACTCAGTCAAATGTTAGCTTTCTTCACAATGAAAGGCTCTGCATAATTATAAACACCAATTATTGTCACAACCCCTTTATCTTAGGGTTAATAAAAAATAGACTTCAAAACTTAGAAAACAGTTTAAGAAAGGACATAATGGTTCAATCAGCAAAAGCGACTATTTTTATTCCTGCAATATACAGTGTCAGAATACCAGCTAAGAATGTTAAAGCATTGTTACTTCATTTGGTTTTGTAGTAAAAGTGGTAAATTGGCACTGTGTCTTACTGTAGCATGTATGATGCACGATGCATTCATATCTTCTGAAGTCTTTAGCTAAGACAAAAGAAATTCATAAAGTATAGAATTGAAGACTCAAATTTTCTATTTTTTTTTGTACAACTTCCTTACTGTATTTTGCAATGCCACTAACACATCACAGCTAGATTAATGTGCTTTTTGAAAAACAGTAAAAAAAGTTGGCCTCTCTTCAGACCTTTAAGATCAATAATGGATAACAGTAACCAATCAAAATTGTCTGCATCTCATACATAGCTCTCCATTCTGAAAGACACAATGGTTAATGAAATTTAATGTATCAAAACCTTTACCCGTCATTAGAAGGACTGAGCATTTACTTCAGCAGTGAAAGAAAAGTGCTGTGGTTCAATATATTACATGTCTTCTTTTGAAGACAAATGGTGACTGTATAGACAAGGGGATAAAGCTTACCCTTGTATTGGCATGATAACACAAAATCAGAACAAATTTAAATGTGGAAGTGAGAAACAGTGAGATAATTTTCATGTCAGTAAGCTTTATGATTTCCTCCTGTGATAGTTTCCCAAGAAAACTTTGTATGCTTCAAAGAAAATGCACGTTTCTAAATCTGTAACAATCAATTTCAATTACAATGAATAGCATGGGTAAGTGCTCTGGTCAACTATCAGCTGCAAAGAAAAGCCCTTTATTTAAAAACTTACTACAAGACAACATTTAAAGGACCAATAAGAACATCTTTAAATATTTATACATAAATATGAGTGCACTTTTTAAATTGATACATTTTATTAAGTGTTAATATCCACTGATTATGTTTTGTTCTATATAAATGTCATTAAAACAGGAGAAAGACAACTTTCTTTGGGAATATGCAACAGAAATTGCTTCTTAAGACACTGCCAAAATGACTGCATTCTGCGAGTATTTGTATAAAATACAGAGGGAAGATTCTCTGAACAGTTCTGGTTGAAGATAGAGCCTCAGCTACTATCTCATTTGCTCTGCAGCCTACATTCAGATTGATTGCTATACAGTTTTAATTGGTGAAAGGGGTATAGTGAGGTAGAATAGAAAGCAGGTCACAGCATTACAGGTTATTCACAATCCAAACTAATCTTCCAGTCATGGTGACAAGCTGTGCCGGTTGCCCATTGACTTAGGTGCGAGCACAGAAGTCCTGCTTTATTAGTTTGCAGACCCCTCAAGCCAAAATGAACAGCTCTGGAGTGAGTAACTATGAGAGAATAGGGAGTGGTAAACATAGAGAGCTAGAAAGGATTCTTTTATGTGTCTATGATGTGACAAGTCAGGTAGCCAGCCCACTAAAGTTGCCAGAATATGTCTTCACCAGCTTTGCTATTCAAAACAATGAGTTTATTCCTGGCCGTATATGCTGTCACTGCAACTACTGTGGACAATTACTCAGGGAACACAGCAATGGGAAAGCAAGGAAGTCAGTCTCATTTCACAGTAAAATGAGTTGTATTCTGTAGCAGACATGGACATAAATGCAGTTTATCCAGCCCTAATTTGGCCAATCATGCCTTAACTCTTTTCCAATATTCACCAAGTAGATAAACTTACTCAGTTGTCATTTAGCCCTGAGTTAACCATGGACGGTGTACTGAACTGTATGTATCAAGCTCAGTTGTACTTGAGAAGATCTGAGCTTTGAAATAACTGCAGACCTAGGACAGGTAAATAACAGAAGCAGGGAAGTATTAAACATCAAAGCTAAATCTTTTGATTACTGCTATTTACCAGCTGCTGTAAATAGATGATCATGAAAGTCTTAATGCTATGAATTGTCTTACTCAGCAGGCTTATGTCAGTAAAGGAATTTACATACACTGAATTAAAAGGTGTTTTTACAGAAAAGAGAAGTGTGAGGAATTGCTGAGATAACATGATAGAAAAAAAAAATCCCATTACAAATCCACAAGAGCTCAACATACTAGCTCTGAAAGTCTTTTGCTTCTAATTTCAAGAAAAGTTATCTTTTTCAAGTTTTATTTGGGAAAAAAAAATAAACAGATTTACTAAAGATTGAAAAATAATTAAAATACTTTTAAATCATAAAAATGTAAATCTGTCCTTGTACAGTCCTTAGACGGAGCAGAACAATCCACAATACTCCCCTTTACCTATTTAATACTACCAATTCAGTCTACCTCAGGAACAACTGGTGGCTTCTGAACAACTGATGCCAGGCTCAGACAAGTTGCATTTTTACTACAGTGGTAAAAAATACTTTGAATAAAAGAGAAAGAAAATTATGAGTTATCCTTTTATTTACAGTGTAAATTAAACACATAATCCTTAACCTTGCAGAACTGACAACTGCAAATTTTGAAAAGAAGTTAGTCTTTTATGAGTCTGCCTGTATCACTTTGGGAAGACCAAAAGCAGGGATAGACAATAAATGCAGATAACCTAACTTCTTTGTCACTGAGCCTAGAAGCACACACTTTCTCATGCACTTCTGTGGACTGTGGGGAAGCTGGGAGCCAGCCTCTCCTTGTATTCACACCCCCTTATCCTTCTTTCCTTTCTCTATTTCCTGCAGCATCCAAATGCCCCCCAGGAATTCCATCAACTGACTCTCCTTGTGGCAAATCCTACCACACAGGACACGAGAATCTTGGGACAAAACACTAATAGATTTGCAGTTCACCTAAGGGAATGAGTGACAAAAATGTATTCACTCCTAGAATACTTATCAAGTGAAATTCAGTACTCAACATAGAAACGTCAGAATTCTAATGCAGTCACTGTCTTATGAGTTTCTTCCATACCTTAAAAGCAGCACCTCCATGAATAACGGATTTAATAAAAATCCCAAGATCAGCTCCAGTCTCCCGAGATTTGTTGCCTTTTAAGCTCACACCAAGACCAGCAGAGCCAGAATCATTCAGAGGAATCTCAAATGTCAGCTGCTCTGTGGTTTCTGGAGAAAGATGACTGCAGTTTGGCTCTCCTTTCTGTTGGAGAAAACAAGGATGAAAACATGGGTGAAAAAGGGGCATAGACAATACATAAACTAGTTGTACCCATATGTTTATATGGCAAGAAATAGACATCTTCCAGAAAGTACCTTGAAGAAGCACCCTTACAACCAACAATGCACCTAGCTGACATTTTGTCACATGATCTGGCTTAAAACATTACTTTTTCATGATACCTAATAATATGCCTAAATAGAAGTTAAAATAGCTTAGTTCCACATGATATAAAACTGATGCTGCAGCAGAATATAACTTTATTTTAAACACAGCTGCATTAAAAGCACAAGCCATAAAACTCAGTATGTTTACATGCAGCTCACAAACTGTAACAATAGTTGTGCTGTTAAATCCCATTCCCCTATGAAAATGCAGTTTCATCCTTAAAAAAATTGTCCTTCCCTTAAACTTGTCTAGTGAGGGAAGTTGGAGTAACAGAAATAAGGGTGAGAATTGAAAACACAGTAACTTATTCTGCACTAACTCCCTTTGTACGTACTTTTATTCCAGAGAGTTTTGGGTGGGTTTTTTTTTTCATATAAGTTGATCTCAAGATTTTTTCCTAAATTAGATTGCTGTTTACAAGACTGCCAAGTCAAGTATCCATAGGAAGGGAAGATCAGAAATAATTTTCTCTTATTGTATACAATATCTGCAGTTATATAGGGTTACACATTGTGGGGAGTGGTGGTGGGGTGTATTTGTTTGAGGTTTTTTTTAAAGCAGGTTAGTATAAAGAAATTAAACAAAATCACAATTCTCATCTGAAATATTCATACTGGCACACTACAGAAATAAAACTAGGACACAGAGACCTACTGTGGAGTAAAGTGGTTAGTGGAAAGAACTTAGGTATCACATCCAACTTTATTCCACTCCTCCTTCACCATATAACTCTAAGACAATTAATTTATGTTTCAAGTCATTTGGACATCCTCTAATCATTGTCACAGTACTGTTAAAAAAATAATAATAGGGGAAAAAAAAACCTATGAAGAGGAAACAGACTAGTGAAAGTTGAACATGACTGGAGGCTGCTTTCAAGGGAGTTAAAGTTTCATGTTAAATTATCAAGTAGAGGCCACATGCAAGGAGAAGTGCAGTAGCTGGTCCAATCCTCCTCGAACCTAATGAAGGACCAGGGCCTAAGCTGCAGTATATACAGTACCAATGCAACTGTCAGCAAAGGTCCCAGCAATACAGATGTTTTCCCAGCCACCAGAGTAATCCCATACATTCATCTATTATGCTGTCTGATCAACAAGAACTACTAAGAGCAGAAATTCATACCCTGAATTCTTCCTGGAATGCAACTACATATTAAGTCAACACAATTTGGCCTAAAAAGGGGATATAATAATAGTCTTCAAAACACACTACAGTCGTCTTTTCCCCCTTTTTCTTTGCAGGTGATTTTTGACATATCTCACTTGAATAGCAGGAAAAGAAATGTCAGTGAGTCTCAAAGAAAATCTTTGCCCTCAGTATCTGGGGGAAAAAAAAGACTGACTAGGTGGTCACTGGAACTCCTCCACTATAAACTTACAAAGACAAGAGTATTGCAAAGTTTTTCAGTATAACTTAGCCCTATTTTATATTCTGATACAAATAAATAGCTGAAAGGAGGAAAAAAAAGCCCAAACCAGTAACAGTTCTTCAATGTATTTCCCAACTTCCTTTAATATAATTATGGTCTTGTTAAGTAACCTACCAAATCACTGTCTACATGCCTGGATGTGTTATCTATAAAATATTACTATATATTCATCAGGACACCAGACAAGTGCAGTAAATATCTTCCTTGCTACAATTCTCTGGGAAACAGATAATTTCATCATACAAAAACCTTAGTAAATTCAAGTTCAGTTTAAAAAACTGCTGCTTTTACCTGTTACTGGAGAACTCTCTAGCCTTCCTAATAATCCTTCACAAGTGTTTCCTGTTCAACATAGTCCAATTATCCTAAAAAAAATCTCTCCTTTTCATTTTTCATATTCAGCCGTACCCTAAAATCCAGCAAAAGTTGTTTTAAAAATAATGCTGAACTTTCCTTGTTTAATAGTACTACCAAAAATGTGTTACCCATGGGGGAGAGTGAAAGACATTTCAATGATTTGACAGAGATCGGTAACAGGAAAGGAGACTGATGCACATCTACAAATCAGAGATTAATTCTTTATGATAGCAAGTAAACTGTATTTTATTCCCTTAAAAATATTTCATTCATTACTCACTGTATGGCATCTGATAGCAAAGGCCTGGTAGTCAGTCTGTAACATCAAGACTCTTTAGTGAAAATAAAAAATAGAAAACTTTTCTTTGTGGGAGAACAAGAGAAGCAGCAGAAAGGAAGAAAAAAAAAAAAAAAGAGGAGAAATAAAAAGGGATGAACAAAACCAAGAAGCTTGACTTCATTCTATACTTGCTAAATGGTTTTGAATTATTATCCTGATGATAGTGCTCTTCCCAAGGAACGTCTTTTCACTGACCACCAAAACAAGTGCCAGCCATTCTTAAGTTAAGAGCTCATCAATTAACTGCTTCATCTGGACAACTAATTTAATGAGTGATGGTCCCTGTTCCTAGAATATCTAGGTATGAATAATAAATGCTATTGGTGACTCACAGACCTGGATTCCCACTGCCTTTATTTCCTTGACTTTGCTAAAGTGTTATCCCAAGACATCAATAATTTACAATACAGCAACCACCACCAGCTGAAGTATCGTCTGGTAAAGGAAGTCCTCTCCAATGCACTAAACCTTGAATTCTGTCAGAAATACCTCTTACCTGAAGATTATGGAATCTAGATTCACTCAAACACAGAATGAATCAAATAAGATGCAACGCAACTATTTTCCTAGTCCAGGAAAAACTTAGTTTCATAAATTGCCCCATCACCAATCACATTATTTTCCACAACAAATGTATCACACCTCAACACTTCAGGAATTAAATTATATTGTATTACTGAAGTTACTACCTGCTGCAGACATAGGTAAGTAACTAACTCAATGGTATTATGAGAAACAAGAAATGCAGAATGTAGCAGAAGTCTAAGAGGCAACTTTTCCACTTGCTGTCCAGAATCAGACTCTAAACAGAATGCAGCAAACAACCAAACAGGTACCATCACTCAAGAAGGGAAGTCAGGACGTGAATGTTTTCATCTACTGAGGTACCTGCGCAGAACTTCAGTAAAATCAATTCTGACATTTACTGAATCACCACAAACCAGACAGAAAAGTTCAGAAGAGTTTATATGAAGGTGAGAGAAAACAGACTTTGGTAAATTTGAGAGCAGAAATCCCTGATAATACGTACTAAATAACAATCAGCAATGCAGACCAAAAAGCTTCTAAGAGTCTCAGAACAAATAAATTAATTGATGTTCTGCTAATGATTTTTATTTAATTTTTAGAAGCACATCTATACCTCAGGTGTCCAATATATTAATTAAAAGGCTATAATGAAGGATACTTAAAACAACCTAAAACTTTACTGGTAGATAATTAAAGTCTCACCAATTATCAGTATTTTAAAGAACAGTTACAATATACGTTTAGCCTTATCCAATTCCCACAACACACAAATTGCTCTGTCACCAGTACTAAAAGAATTGCGACCTTTGAAAAAAAATACTGTGCACTGTATTCTTCCCTTGTCTACTTAGTCCATGGTTATAGCTGCTCAATATTGTGTTAATCCTCTGTTTATCATGGGACACCACTTTCAATTAGTCCTTTTATTTAATCTTACAACACTGTTCTCATTGACCACAACACTTTTGATCTGTGGATTTATGATAATCTAATGCATATCTCTCACTGGAAAGGTTGCTTATTTATTCCTATTGTTCTTTTGCCAAAAGAAAAGCTTACCAAAAAAAAATTAGCTTCCACTTAAAGACAGGAAGGAAATAGCATTTGTTTAATACAACAAGAGACCTTTCAGTACCTGTCTTGTGCCCTTGATCGAGACACTATAATGGTCTCTCAATATGCTGGCTGCCCCTTGCCTGGCTGTTCATTTCTGATAAGAGATGCCAACTCCCTGGAGTGCCATTCAGAGCCAGGAGTAAAAGGCAAGAGACCCAGGAGGGTTATTTTCAAAGGCTTATGAAGGAAATAAGACATTTACATGCTTTTGTAATTATTTTCTGGGGAAAAAAAAAAAAAAAAAAAAAAACCCACCAAAAAAACCACCCAAACAAAAAAAACCCTGTAAAAGTTAAAGAGCAGTGCTTAAATTGTGGCACCACATAACTATTACTGGCATAAAAGCTTGAAAAGATACCTCTCTGTATGCACTATTCTCTGTGTTCTTTCCAAGAGCTTAGGCACAATTAAGAAATACTTTGCTGACAGCTCAGTCATTTGCTCACTATAAAATCTACACTTTATTTTGCAACAGATATACAGGAACACCATAGAAAATAATACTCAAAGGTAATGCACTGCTGTACTCTTGTCACAGTCTAGTAAATAACTGAAGTCTCTGCTGCATGTATTCATCTTCAGCATTTCTGACAGATGCTTTCACACTGCCTTCTTTAAAATCATCTGTATTCCATACTGCAGTAAAAAACAAATGGTCACTAATGGCACACCCGGCTAGGGCAAAAAAGCCAATACCAAATCCATGGAGACAGAGTATACTGCACTTGGATACTTTTTACAGTAACACAGTACACAACAAATTTTTGGTGTATTAGACAGAATTATTCTGTTTTGAATTACATAGACTCTCTGGAATAGCAGCTTTGAAAACTGACAAAACTTCATCCAAAGCACACACGTTGCATTTCACAGTTTACTATTTGATGTCACAGGACAAAAATGGAGATACTCCAGTTTGCTTGACATGCCTAATTTGAGATTCCACAACAAGTTTTACCCAAGGAAATGGTTTGTCCTTGCAAAAGTGTTTTTTAATTTGGTGTGGTGTTGCTCTTGAACTTTTAAAAATGTAGCTTCATTTAATATTTTAAGTTAGAAAATTGTAGGAAACGGAGAAAAAATGAACTTGTTCAGTCCTTAAGATATGCCTCCCTGTGAAAACACCCATTTTCATCCCATGTATGGGCATAGCCATGTGCTTAAGCACCCTACTGAGCTGGAGTCTTATGCAGTTAATATAACTTGCTACTCAGATCCTAAATTCTTACCACTCATGAAGATGGAAGGCTACATGGTATTTTCAGGGTGGATGGCTGTTACTATCTACTTTCAGAATGCATTCTGAGAAAATACATCACAACACTGTGATGTACGACTCTTCACTCAGTTTACTGGTTACTGTTTTAAAGGGATGGTAAACAAAGCAATAAGCAGGGTACAATTCTTGAATGTCTATTTCAAATACCATTTACACACTTCGCATTAAGTCAGCCTGGGAAGAATGTTTTCATGGATTCTAAGGCAGAGAGACTTTTAAACATTTTCACATAGTATATAGAATAAATCTGGTGATCCTTGTAAATGGCAAGGCACTACAGTTGCCAGTAAGATTTATAAATTGCACAAATACTTTGGTTTTATTAAACACAAATTCTGTTCATCTGGATAAATGCATCTAAAATGTATGAAGACGTAATTTATCTTACAAGACAGATTTTGTATACCTCTGTTCTAATGTATACGTACAGAATAACAGAAGGGTAGGAACCTCTGGAGATCATCTAGTCCAATCCTACTACCAAGGTAGGTTCACCTAGAGAAGGTCGCACAGGAACGTATCCAGCTGGTATTTTAATGTCTGCAGAGATGGAGACTCCACCACCTCTCCCAGCAGCCTTTTCCAGTGCTCTATTACCCTCACAGTAAAGAGGACTCCTCATGTTTAGATGGAACTTAACTATGTTCAGATTTGTGACCATTACCCTTATTCTTGTCACTGGGCTCCACTGAAAAAAGTCTGGTTCCATCCTCCCAACACCCACCTTTTAAGTATTTATAAGTGTTGATAAACCCCCCCCAGCCCCCCATCTTCTCCAGACTAAAAAGACCTAACTCCCTCAGTCTCTCCTCATAAGAGAGACATTCTAGTCCCCTAATAAGACCTTTGCTGTACCATCTCCATCAGTTTCCTGTCCTTCTTGAACTGGGGAGCCCAGAACTGGACACAGTACTCCAGATGTGGCCACACCAGGATAGAGTAGTCTGCAAGGAGGACCTCCTTCGACCCACTTGCCACACTCCTCTTGATGCACCCCAGGGTGCCACTGGTCCTCTGGGCCATGAGGGCACATTGCTGGACCACAGTCATCCTGCTGTCCACCAAGACTCACAGATCTTTTTCCACATAGCTGCTTTCCAGCAGGTCAGCCCCTAACTTGTACTGACACAGAGGATTATTCCTCCCTAAGTGAACTACTCCACACTTGCCCTTGTTGAATTTCATAAAGTTTCTCTCAGGCCAACATTCCAGCCTGTCCAGATCTTGCTGAATGTCTGCACACCCTCTGGTGTGTCAGCCACTACTCCTAATTTCATATCATCATCAGACTTGCTGAAGGTATGCTCTATCCCTTCATCCAGGTCATTGGTGAATATATGGAACAGCACTAGACCCAGTACTAACCCCTGGGAAATACCACTTCTTATGAACCTCCAAGTAGACAGGGTGCCACTGATCACCATCCTCTGAGCTCTATCTTTCAGGATAAACCCAGGATAAAGGGATACTTTTTGCCACCCCTTCTGTTCACTGTAACAGGAAAGACCATCACATTCCTTCTGAACACTGATGTGTTACTGACTTTTATAAGTACACAGTAACTAATCAACAAACCTCAGTGCATAGTTTCCAGTACTCTAAGCTATAATGAACTAATAGCTATCTTGAGAAATATATAATGAAAACTGAAAACCTTTTGAGGGGCTGCACTACACAACATTTTCACTCTAAAAAGATACATTTGTGTAGACACAATCTACATTCATTTCTCAAGTATTCCCAAAAAAGAGAATCTACGGGTTCAAAATTAAACACTTTTCTCCTAAAGTTCTTAGAAAAACATAGGACCTTTTAAAATGTACATAGTTTATAAAATAATTTAAGATGCAAAGTGTCATATGTATTCACAATATCCTTTTCTTCATTATGCAGAAGAATTCAAGAACTGAATCCTGTGTATGTAATTAAATTAAAATCCAATATACGTACATTGACCTTTTTTGACCTTTTTTTTTTCTCCCTATCAGATTCTTCTCCCTTTGAAGAAAGATAACACAACAGAGAATTGGCATTTGCTGGAATCACTTTGTTGCTGAAGTTATTTGACCATTTCTGGTTAATTGAGCACTAGAATCACTGTTTTGACCTACAAAGACAGGTGCAAAACTGGTTAAGACTAGAATGAAATTTCACTTCTTATTTCCTGCATGTAAAAAGGCAACAAACTATTAAAAGGAAGTAATAGAAATTAAGCTTTGAATATGAAAAACAGAAAGGACAACACTTCAGGCAAAAAAAGTTCTCCTTTAGGCACAGAAGTTCGAGGTAGTGGAAGGAATTAACTAGGGGAAGACTGAAACATAAAAGTCAGTCACATGATAAGCAGAAAACATGCTTCATTGAACTTGCTACTATTCCTTCCTCCTTCTATCCTGTATGCTACATCTGTTAAAAAAACCCCTCTGAGTTCAAGATCGACGACTACATTACAGACATTGTTGTTCTTTTATCTTTTGTAAAAATTCTACATTGTTTCCTTTCCTACTCCATATGCCACGATAACATAGAAATAGTGATTACAGTTGAAACTGGCAAGTCAAAGCTGCCTTTAAAACAAAAAACAAAGCATATACAAAAGTTAGTCTGTATGTATGTGCTTTAATTTACAGAAAAATGCATCTAAATATATTTCTTAATATATTATTTATGTCAATTGAAGAACAGGTGCATTCCTTTGTTTATGTGCATCATATACACTGTCCTGAAGGCTCATGAAAAATAACAAGAATAAACAATTGCATAGGGTCACAGCACAGAATGGGTTACACGGCAGCTGTTCTCATTCAAGTGTCTTTGCTTGGTTTACCAATGCAGGGATAAAGAACAAGAAGGGGAAGTTATCTTTATATCATTATTAAAAGAAATGGCACCTTTAGATCACACATTTTCCCTGGAGAAAAAAAAAAAAAGGCAGCAACAAATATATATGAGCAAGACATTCTATTTGCAAAATGCAATAGGGTGATAGCCACAGTTTGATGGGTATTCCATTTACTAAGAACTGGAAAATCCAAAGCTGTTCAGCTAAGACAGTTTTCTCTCTGTAATAGTCACTATTCTTTGGAAAACAATCAATGTTACACAGTTTAAAACCCAAATGCACCTTAAAGAATGCATTAATTATACTCTGTAGATCGTGGTAATTAAGTGAATCCAGATCTTCCCCTGAGTTTTGGAATCATCTCCTTACTCAGCTGCTACATTGTCAACAGCTGGCAGGAATTACTGAGAGCATTTGGCTAACTGGATAATAAGGAGGACAGCCTGTGGTTGGTACAATTCTATTTCACTGATCTGCTTCAATAAAAAAAATAAAAGCCAATACCTCGATAAAAAAAAAAAGTCACTACCTCATTAGATCCTTTTTTTTTTTTTTTTAAAGCAGTAACAACACTACAAAGAGTAGGTTTTCTATTTTATTCCCTCACTAGGTGCAAACAATGTAGCCGTATAACTCTCAAAAGTTGCATGGGCTAGTGTAACTGAAGCCCCAATTCCCTCTAATTCAATTATGCTATTTTGCAACACTGATTCATCTTCACCCAGATCACATCTCTGTCTTGGCTGGTGTGGTAAAGGTTTGCTATGCTGAATGTATTTTTCTACTTGCTAGCAATTCATCATGATAGATCACAGTAACAAAACCCCCAAGATCTGTTCCAATTTAGTTTACAGCAGAAAAAACATATTCATGAGACCAAGCTTTCTCCAAACCGCAGCTTTGTTACGAGGTATAGTAAAATTATATTATTGCAGACCCACACAACCAAATGCCACCCACTATCACTTTGTTATATTATTTGCTTTGACCCATGCAGCTATCAAATTATCTCCAGAAATCAATGTAGGAACCCAGTTCTAGTGGAACAATATTCTCAGAAGTGGTTTTGCATATGGTCTTTAGGATGCAACTCCCAGAAACATCTTTGCCACAGGAAGCTGGAGGGAGTGGGGGCACGTTTACTAAGAGGTCCTTCCCTTTTCCTTTCAACAGGTAAGAAAGAAACTAAAGAAAACAGCTTCTCAGATTACAGTCCCTGGAGAACTGCTCAAATCAAGAACAAGTTTGACAGAAAGCAAATTACCTTATTATTGTCAGGCCCCCAAGTAATTAAGTAAACTCTGCATGCATGTTACATAGACCATTCAGTTACAGCTGTCCTTGAAAAATATTGGATTATCCACTGCCTTTCCTTCTGAAAACAAACATTTAAAGTGCTGGCTTTTTTACAGCACTGTAACTTTTAAGGTAGCAGAGAATTAGTCCAATGTAATATCACAGCTAACACTAAAAGCAAACAAAAAATGTTAAACCAACTTATATTTTTTAATGTTTACTGGGACAATTCTCAGATATTGCATGAATTCTAACAAACATCATATTAGTATCTACCATCTGGCAGCTTAGTGGTATGTTAACCCACACTTTTGCCATGAGCTACCAAACAGATGTTGCTGAAAGGCTTTTTAATTTAGAAAGGCTGGTTCCATAAAATTATCTAATATATTTCAGTAACTCACATTTTTTTATTATATTGCACTTGATTGGGATAACAAGAAACGTAGAACAGTATTCGAATTCACATATCACGATGGTTACAGTGAGGGCCATGACTTCTGCATCATTCTTTTGCAGAGAAAGCAATCTAAGTGAAGGTCAAGCCAGCAGGATAAATGTGGCTACTTTTTGATTTTCAATCATGCTGGTCATAAGTAAGTCACCTTTAGAAAGGTAGTTAATCCTTGCTGTATGGGCTGGAATTTAATAGCAGGCAATTGCAGCAGGTAAAAATTATAAATAGCTCTCAGATTCTTCCAGTCTTTTATAGCCACACACTGTTACAGTGATTTCCAATAGAATTCATACTATGACAATAAAGAATAGTGTATAACGTTTGGGGAACAGGTGAGAGAAAAGAATATATATAATTCTTAAAAGTGTATTTTCCAAGTAATGTGTTTTATAACTTAAAAAAACCAACAACAACAACAAAAAAACCACCAGAAAAGAAAATGTTGATGGGTAGCCTTTTCAAAAAATAACCTCTTATTTAGAAGAACTGCTGGAAGAAAATAAATCCTAAATATAATCAATAATTTAGTACTTTCAGACTCAGAAATTTCCCTCCAATTCACACAGACACTGACTCTACAGCTCAGAGCTTACTAAACAGAACATTACAATGACTGACTTTGGTAATCACCAATTACAGGACTGAACAAG
Source organism: Megaceryle torquata (assembly GCA_024611175.1). Lineage (NCBI taxonomy): Eukaryota > Metazoa > Chordata > Aves > Coraciiformes > Cerylidae > Megaceryle > Megaceryle torquata. The sequence continues at coordinate 28,926 of JANIJG010008656.1, forward strand.
TCATCTGCCATTATACTTCTTAAGGATTACACAATAGAAAAGGAAAATGAAAACAAAAATAGTTTTGTTAGAGCATTTCAAAATTGCTCTACCAGAGGAAAAAGTGGGCATCAGTGGTAGAAGAGGAAAGGCTGACATGAGAGAATCTGAACTCCCCTCTCTCTTCTTATCCTACCATAGGCAACAGACACCCTTAACTCAACCTGGTCCAACTGGTAACAAGGAAACAAGAGGGAAACTGTCAGCAATGTTTTGTGAGGAAACATAATGGAGGATTTCTATAGAAGACCCTCCTAACAGGCTAAAGCAAAAGGGAAAGCAAGAAGGTGGCATCTTGGCAAAAGAATGAAGGCGGTTTGTGTCCTTTAAAGGAGATAAAATGAGACAAAAGCAGGAAATGCTGTCCTTCCCTTATCCTGAGAATTTAATGAAAGGTCAAGTAGAGCCATCAATCAAGATAAGGAAGAGGAATCCAAAGAGATGACCTTTTTTGAGGGGAAACAAGTGTGTATTAGATAGCACTTTTACACTGATGTAGCTAGTTCTCCTCTATGTGAGAGAAAAGAGAACACAGTTTTATGCCAGCATTTAAAAACAAAAAGTAAAAATTAAGCACTTGAGATAGAACAAAATTAGACCTGAAAAAGCCTATTAAGTCAAAGAGTTGCGGCCAAGGAAAAGCTTGGTTCCAAAATTTGTGAGGAATGCAGTGGAATTCTATTCCTCGCCACTCCGGCAGTTTGGCACCTGGCTTAAGAGAAGCACCTCCAGGGGACTGTCACCCTCACTAGTTTGTTACTGGTAAGCTTCAGGACTAATTACATGCACTTTAAACTTCTGGATTACAGTTTGTTGCTTTTCTGAAAGAGGATAATCCATTTTCATTCATGCTTGACCTCACAGTTACAAAATTAGTTTACAATATTGCCCTGTGAGTTATGCTTATGATGTCATTTTGGGGATGAAAAAAAATCAGATTGCATGGAATTGCAACTAAAGTAGACAAAATCAAATATCCCTCTAAAATCAAATGTAAATATAAATACCTCTCAAACACAAGCCTAACACAGTTACCCTGTGGCTTTCTTAGCCACCAACACTTCACTTCTATTTCCTGAGCTAGTTTAAACCATGGAATTGTTTCAATATCACTCTTCAGGAAAAAGTAAGTTTACCAGTTCTCGAGGTAAAAAGGCCTCCTCCTGACGAGCCACAATCAGACAGACGGTTTCCCCTTGCTTTGTGCTTCTCAGCATAGCTACCAGCTCTTCCTGTGTCCTGCCAGCAATGTCCCGTCCATTCACCTACCAGGCACAAAAGAACAGAGGACGTGGTATGAGTATGACTGTCCTTTATCATCTTCCCCTCACCTAATACAGGTGTCATTCAGTGAAATGAGACCAAAGAAGAATTAGCAACAGCTCCCACACTGTCTCCCTCTCTGGCCCTGCAAATCACAAAGTGATTTGTTCACTTAACCTTTTTTCCCCCACATTTTCACCATCTGTTAAAGCAGTTCTGCAGTACTTACACACCATGCAGGGGGTTTGTGAGGCTTAATTAGTTTGTAAAGCACTTTGAAGATGAAAAGTAGAGAAACAAGACCTAAGTATTAAAACTGTTTACCTTAAGAGCTTTTTCAGGTTAGTAAGTGGAAAAAAACCCAAACCATTAGATAATGAGATTGTAAGTTACAAGATTTTCAAAATTACAAAATTTTCAACAGCCCTTTTTCAGCAAAATTGCCTTAAGATTAGCACTAAACTACCTTAATATTAATCAGGTATTTCTGGGCATGGTTGAAGAGGCAAGACATGTTTTGTTTCTAAACTGATGCATTTATCTATTTTAAGAACCAAGACGTTATCAGGTCCCCCTTGTTCCAAAATCCCACAGACCTTTGTGAAAAGGATCACAGTGTAAAATACAAACACTATAAAAGGCATGAGACTTTTTTTTTTTTAATCAAGGTCAAGAACTGTAATTTCATACATCAGTAATATGTATAAGGAAACAAGATATTTATGCAAAAACCAGCAATCAGTACTCAGCAATGAAAATACAATGGGCGTTTATCCTAACCTCCAGGATTCTGTCTCCTGACTGCAAACGACCATCTTTTACTGCTGCACCTTTTGGTAGAATATTCTTCACAAAAATCGGACCAGGACCATGTACTGAAGAGTCTCTGGTAACCACAGTGAAACCAAGTCCTTCTGGACCTAGAAGGTCAGATAAAGAACTCCTAATGTAAATCTCAACAATAAATAATAATCATTAGAAGTATGTAAACAATGTCAGCAATGTATCACAGACACTCATTCAGGTTAGCTCTTAAAGAAAAGAAAGTAAACAAAAAGCTGTACACATAAGACTATTTTCTGCATGGTCTAGCAAAGAATTCCATCAATGTCAGAACACATGTTCAAATCTTCCTGCAACAGCTACAGATGGAACTATTTTTGGATAAACCACAATGATACAAAACAAGAGATAATTCTCATTTTAAAGCATTTACCTTTTCTCTAGGTGATTTTAGTATCAGCCTTTGCATTAATCACAATAGTCTTTGAAACAAATCAGAGCAACCAAAATTATTTATGAACATACATAAGTTAACAGATTTTACTGAAACTTGGTGAAAAGCTGAAAATGTCACGATTTGAATGCAAAAACCTCTGACAATATGCTGTTAAGAAAAGACAAAGTGATATTTCAAAGGTTCCATTAGTGAAGTTGCTTGGAAATAAACAACCTCAAGTGTTAATAGATAAATGTTTTACCAAATATTTAGGGAGCAGAATCAATATTAGCAGGTACTGCTTATAAGCCACCAAAATTAGCCAGTAATAGCAGGGTTCATAAAAATCTTATACTGGGCAGGATTGCTACCCATGTGACAGCTTTCAGAGGTATCATCATGCCATTATCACGTTTCTATCACTTCTAAAAATAAAAATTACTGTTTCAAAATCAAAAGCATTAAATCTAAAATGGGGAAAATTCTGAAGTAGTTTTTTTAATGCAAAGCTGTAGAGTTCAGAAGTAAAAGAGTGACTTCAGTTAAGAAATAACAAAAATTAAGAAACGACAGCTTGATTACATTCATTATGTGTTAAAAGAATAAAGTTACAGACAGTTTTTAAAAGGGCCACTTCTAGCATGAAATTTAACTCTCAGCCAAATCAGAGATGGAAATTAAACAGAAAACATAAATGCTAATTGGGATCTGCTTAAGCACATTTTACTACATGAACATAAACCTGTTACTCCATGCAAAGACAGACATCTGCACAAGCAGCAATTAAAGAGATACACACAAAATTCAGCCTGATGACAGCAGAATAACTACAGACAGAAACAAAAGGTTTGCAGAAAATAAAAAAGGAAAAGCCAGGTAAATCTGTGGTCAATTTCTCAGGTAACATGAAACAGCAGAGTACATTTTTAAACATATCTTTAAAAGAATGTTGTAACAGTGCTGTGATCGCTTAGCAAATATGAATAAAAATAACAACGGTCACCATCAGACAGTTCAGATTTTTATTCTGTACTTACAAAAAGGCTTAAGCATCTCTTAATATCACATGTTGCTCATGAAATCGCTTCTGCCTCATCAGTAACCAAGATGTTTTAAAAATCAGTAACTGGATAACATACATCCAAGATTTCTGAGAAAGCTGACTGTTGAGAACATTGCTGTTAACGTCCTTTACCTTTAGGACGTTTTGGAACTTTTAAACCATAAATTACTTGCTTGTACTAGTACTGTAACTAAACTAACTAGTTTAGTTAAAAGTTAAGGCATTGCTATAGAGAACACAATACAGAATTAATCCACTATCTCCAAAGACCTACCTTTTTTCAGGTCTATCTTTATTTTCTTAGCATTTTTTTTATTGCCAAAGCCCATAAGGGGAGACAGCGAAGGAGAAGATGACTTTCTACCCAGACGTGGGAGGTTGGGGCTCTTAGCTTGTTGCAGTGTTGCCTGTACACCTGCCTCTAAGCTGTTTGCTCCAGAGAGATTTATTGGTTTCAGAGCAGGTTTTGGATGAACAGGAGGTGGAATCTTTGTTTTTGGAACTCCTTCATCGTTATCCAGAAAACAAAGAGGAGCAATTGCAGACTTCTCATATTGTTCTCGATTATATGGAGGAAGGACTTCCAAGATGACACTTTGAAATTTCATTGCCTGACGGAAGATGTCCTGAGCCCTTTAAAAGAAAGATACAAAAACTCACATAAACTGGAAAAATTGGGCGAAGTTTGAAGTTATTTACAGAGAATAAGACAAAAAATTATCTTAAATACAGAGAAATAACCTCACCTTCACATCTACAGGGTCTGTTTTCTAAAAAGTATGCATGAAATAAGATTTTCAAGCTACAGCATTTCCCTACATTTCAAGCAGGAGCAGCACATCTGTCAGGATTCCTAGGCCGCTTTGAAAACATATCTGCCAGAAGAAACTAACTAACACAATTCTTCATGTGGAGCAGCAGGAAGTTCCGATGGCAAAACTCATCAAAAGACTCCTGAAGTTATAGCTTGTTACATTTTTCAAGTGTCTGTCCATTACATATTTTCTTGTTGGCATAGAGGCACACTGAGCACTTATGACCTATTTTTCTGGTGGATATGTATAGTCCGAGCAAACTCGAGACTCCCTTTTTTCCCAAGTACAGCCTAACTGACCCTCAGATTCCTTCATCATCCCTAATGCAATCCCTGGCTGATTCCACAGCAATAAGAAAGGATGAGGGTATGGGATATACAGACATCTTCAGAAGAAATAGTGTGATTGCAAATGGTGTAATAGAAAAGGATGATGGTATGGGATATATAGGTGGATAAATAAACAGGTAGATATTACATCTTTCAAGCAGTAATGTCTTGTTAAGGTTGATACGGGGACTTTACTTAATCAATGTCCTTAAAATGTGCTTGATTGCAACATCAGAAACCATGTTAGACCATTTAATGAAACTGCTCTCCTTGAACTGCTAACATGGTAACAATACAGTGTTCAGGTTCCCATGCAATTAAGAGAAGCTGGCCAACTGTTCATAAAGCCTTCCCTGCATTCCCATAGATTGGGTCAGTCAAGACATTTTATGAACCTTGGATACTAAAGGAACAAAGGAGACATCTTTTTCTATGCTTTCCTCTCCTACCTTCTGATTAAGTGGACTGATTTTCTTCCACACTGCAGAAGACAACTTGAGTGCAAGCAGAAGCAGCAGCTGAGGCACATTTTGAGCACAAAAAAAAGTCACAAACTTCTGCTTAGCAAGACTGTGTCAAAAGGGGAATAATGGCCTAATGAATTTTTAAATAAAGTATGTGGCCTTTCTGAGAACAGTTTACATATCTCCTAAATTTCTGTAGTATGTTTATCAGGCAGGCAGGCAGAATTTCACTGAGGTCTTGGCTTTGGACTTACACTTGGTCATGAAACGGGAGCCAGTGTTGAAAATACTTCTAAAATAAACATTTTTTTTACACTGATACAGAAAGAAAGACACTATAAACATCAACATCTTGAATACACACCTACTTCTTTCCCAGATCAACAGAGCCATGCAGTACCTGCACCTCGCTGCTGTAGATATGTAATGGAAGGGAGTTTTCAAGAGGGTTTTTTGCAGTATGAAGACACTAAAATTAGGCACAGTCCAAACAGATACTAGTATGGGAAAGAACCATCTTCGCTACACTGAGCGTATGTGCACCAAGAATCAGAATAATGACATTCACTGAGAGGAGACACTGCCAGCAGAGAAACCTCAAAGTTGGTAAGAAAGCTAGCAGGGAGAGTGTAGTAGGAAGGTGTTCTTCCAGCACCACCCTCAAGGGTTAGGTTTCAGAACTGTAACAGGCCTCTCCCAGTGTGTCTGCAAGAGTTACAGGTTACCTGCTCACCTACAGCCTGTGAATGTTTTCAAGGACATACCTTACCCTAACCACAGAAACCATGGCATGCTCGCAGCATAAGGATGTAAAGTCTTAACCGTGTTTCTTTCCCACCCCATCTTCATGCTTGCAAGTAGAATCTTGGTCATATGTTACAAGATAATTTAATAACTCCGTTTCAGGAGATGAATATTTTAAATACATGAAAGGCAAAATATAAGATCTCCTTCAAACAAAAATTAGTGGAAATAACACAAGACATCCTGTGGGAAAGCCCAAATGCAATCTTCAGGGGCAAAATAACTGGCTGCACTTCAAAGAGAAAAAATAATGGATGGAGAAATTTACATTTCTTAGGACCCCAAATGCATACTTTAAAGAAATAAGGGAGTCAATTAAAAGAGGTACTAGAAACTACACAACACAACAGAATGTAACTGAACAGCTTAACAGTAAATCAAAAAGTAGACCAACAGTCCCAACTATTATAAACATGGGAATACAGAAAGTAGGCTGCTGCTATTACAGCTGCAAATGCAGCAATCGTCAGGAGCAATACTAGAAAGTCTCTGATGAAAATAGAAATAGCATGTAACAGTCTCTTGTTAAAACAGCTTTTACAAGGGTTATGAAGAAATGCCAATTTGAAAGTAGCAAAACCAGATTTTCCTCTCAAAGGAGAATTTGATGACTATTTTCTGGGTTGTCACCAGGACAATACTTTGTCACATCCATTACAATTACTGCATTACTGTAGCTTGGACTTCTGTCAGGTTAGCATTGTTATGTCATGCCAGACAAAAACTAGAAGGTATATTCACTGAGGTGAGTCTCAACCTGGAAAGCTGCTTTCTTTAGCCATTCTCAACAGCCAGGGAAGAGAGAGGATGCAGATGGATATTCTGGAAGGAGGTTCAGCAGAGCAATGTAACAGGACATAGGACCAGGCTAGCACTTGTCCAAATACTCTACCCAATCCCCAAACGGTTGTTGAGTCCTCACTGACGGCAATTTTTCTTCTCAGGTCCAGAGCCACTGCAACTATACTACTTGTTATTGCAACAGGAGGTGACTTGGACCAACTAAATTATGCTCTGCTCTGAGTCATCTTTTAGTCACTTCTCTCACTCTCCCAATGACAGATTGTCTAAGACTGGCCTCTCTAAATTAACAATTGTCTTTGCAAGTACCCCTTTCAACTCCCAAAACTTCACACAAACTTGAAGAAAAAGAAGGGTCCTACAGCTATCATTTTGAAGGCAAGCCTAATGGAGAACTGGAAAGTTTACTGCAAGATATCTAACTGTGCCAAAATCTAGTAACATTATAGAAAAATATGCAGGGTCCTCCACTCCACATACATCTCACGGCCTCAAGTCCATGTTACGCTAATTACATTCTGAAGAGAACACAAAGGGGGTAACAAATTTGTAAAGCAAAGATCACACACCGTTTTGAAAAGAGAGGTTTTGATTCAGGCAGAATCTCATTAGAAATGGATACATCTTAATTACAAAATAGCAGAGGTGAGGCAATGAACATTTTAATATGATACCCAACACTTCTGTTCTGATAAAGTTGATAATGTAGGAACGTTCCATGGGAAGAATGGAATGGCATGTACTGTAGCACAGCAGAATACATTTACCATCAAATATGTAGAAAGCAGTAACCCTAAAAGCTATCAGGAGGCAAAAAGAACAGCCTCAGAAACCTACACTACAGAACTACACTGGTTTTATAAAAACCTGTTTTGCAAATATTTATCCCCAACAGGGAAATTATTTATTTGCTTTTAGTCTAGAAACCTGGAACATTTGGCTCGCTGTTTAGAAAAGTTACGCCTCAACTCCCTTGAGATCTCAATAGGTTTTTGCTATATTATAAACAATCACTCAGTTGTCTAAACATATGGATTAAAAGTAAAAACAAATTACTATTTAATTACTATAGCAAATATATGTGAAGTTTGAGAGGCTATTCTTTTCTGCAAGTCACGTTACTTCAGCTGATCAAAGCAACCTGTTAAAGTAATTTGAGATAGATAATAGATGTCAACAAATTTTTAAGGATAGTCATAAGAGGTGACACTATTTAGCTCAACTAATCATAGTTTGACAGTACTCGCATTTTTTTAAAAAATAAATGTTACTAAATCTGCAACACCAAAAATTTAATCTTATTTAATTTGCAAAATAACATTAAAACACATGCAGCAATGTTGATTCATTCTGAAGGTCTTATGAGAAAAAAAAACCCCAAAGAAAATAAAGAAAAAACATAGAAGAATTAGAAAATTAGGATAATTTAAATATCAGTAAGTTTTTTAGTAGTTAAGTAAGCACAATAGGTTCAGTAATACTGTAAGGAAATTAATATCCTCAAATTTCATCTTATCTGGAGGTTTCAGAAAGAAAATTACCAAGTTTCTGCCAGGTATCAATTTTCCAGGCATTTTATCTGAAATAAGTATTAATCCTTTGCACGAATCACTTAATAAACACAAAATTGTATAAAGTATTGCTTAGTTAAAAAGTAAAGCAGCAAACCAGTAAATCAGCACTTACTGTGCAAAGGTTTTATCTGTAAGGTCCACATGGTTAATCTTCACAATGCATTCATTCTCATGGAAAAGCCCATCACGTCTAGATCTGCTGTTTTCTTCAACACCACGGATGAAGAGTCCCAGCATCCTAAAAGGCAAAATGAAAGTGAAAACTATCCTTATTCTGCTACTATGAACTTATAGCAACTAAAAATAGATACTAAATTCTTCTATGTACCAGATGAGATGAGAGAGTAGACCATCATGAACTGCTTAACCTAGAGAAAGGATTTCCAGCTCAACCTAACTAAAGGAAGGAGATTGCAAGAAATGCCAAGAAAAAATGCTGGACACTAATGCTATACTAGCTGCTAAAACTTCAGGAAGCATTAAGTCCTATAGGTCATACTTAAACAGAGCAAAACACCTAGATCTCCTCATCCAGTTAAAAATCTGAATGTAGTTTATGCACTATTTTTCTGCCACTAAGATCACTGCTCCAAAGAAAAGCACAAATAGACTAAAGTAATTTACTATCTTGACTATAACAAACTAAACAGGCATTAGAATATGGTAAAAAACCCACAGTATTTCTACATCTGAGAAGCCTCTCAAACTTTCTTTTCCATTGCAGAAGTCACTTGTTTTGATAAATTACATCAAAACTATTTGGTCATGTGGTGAGAGAGCGGCAGAATATAAAAATCTAGAATTGTTTGTTACCAGATTACGTACGGATTGAAAACTGTGGTGCAGCACTGAAACTCCTGATAATTCATGAAGTGAAGAGCTGTGGGCAGTACAGAAGTTCAGTGTGCCTAACTCTGGTGGTAGCACTAGGCTATTTCTGACCTACCTGGAACTTCTCTGTATTGTAGACTACAACTCAACATTGATGTATCCAATGCTACCACTATAATGTCAAAAGATCCTCACAACTGCATGCTTGTGAAGACCATTTATAATCAAGTTTTATCCACTAAATTTCCATACCACATCAGTATCAAAGACAGATGACCTTTACAGATCATTTTCGATTGGTAATACTCCATAAAATATTAACATACAATTTTCAACATGCCAGCCCTCCAATTACAAAACAGAAGTCTTGGCATTTTTTCCTCAGATTCATGACTGCCCCTCATATATAAGTCCATTCAACAGATTCACAGTATGCCATTAACTATGTCAAATGACACTAGATTCACCATGCATCTGATTTTAGATTTACTGTATAATAAGATTTAAAAATTTATATTTATGCCATGTCAGTGTACTTTAAGTGAAAACTCGATTCCTACTGAGTATTATTTCTTCAAAATATCTAGCAGAAAAAAAGTAATCTATTGCATAAAAATTCTCTTGCAACCTGTTACCCTTCACATGGGGATTCTAAGGGCAGTGGTGGCAAGGGGCTGCAGCCCTCTTGATGACAAACATCCAACTAGTGGTAATCAAAAACTTAAATCCTAAGTAGTAATGAAGTTTAACTACTTTACAAAGCAAACCAAAGAAAATAAAGAAATAAAAGAAATTACAAATTAAGTTGGTTGCTCAATAATTCTATTGTGATTTGATGATGTATCCACATAATGTAAAAGGATTGTCCACTTGTCTGAAACTCGTGTGCACTGTAGTACCTCAATGAGTACCTTGAGTTACATATGCCGTGGCAGCTAAAATTCATTGCTCCACAACTTTTTTTTCCACAGCCTCAATTTTAGCAGTATTTTAATGCACTATTAAATTTTAATTTCCTTTTTTAATTATATCTAAGTGCAAAGGAAAGGGGGAAATTTATTTCTATTTGCTTTGCAGTTCCTGTATAAGCTACAATTTTATGAAATAATACAACATTTTAACTACCTCTAGAAAAAATTTGCTCTACAGCAGCACCAGGCTAAAGCCACAGATACCTTATTGTAAGATAATTTTACAAGTGATATACCAGATCAAGTTAGTCATGACCAGTGTGCCCCTATAAATTGTATCTTGTCATTAACAGAAATAAAAGATGCTCTTCTGTATTTGCTCGTGTTACGATGAGTTAAAATTTACACACTCGTCCTCAAGCTTGATTAAATAAGCGGGACAAGTGATTTAAGTCACTCTGGTGTTTTTTCAAAGTTATCAGTATGGTTCTGCCAAGGGTCATTAAAATTTCAAGACAACTGTCTAAACCAGAAGTCCATCTGTCAAAAACCTCTTTGCTCCAAGGGATGGCCAGAAGTGTTTGCAAATAAGGACATACTAACACGCATGCAATGGAGATCAAGGAACTCCACATTTTCTTCATGGAGCGAGCTATTTAGAAGTTACACCCAACACAGTGATACTTCAGTATAGAACTGCATTACAGCCACAACAGTAATCAGTAGATTTTACCTAATGATCTTGAAATGCAGTGTACACACTATAACCCTTATGGCATGCCTTTAACAAAGAACTGTTGCCAGCATTTCATGATGGGTTAACAAATACGAGTGCCACTCTCAAGACAAACAAGCTGCCTGTAAAGCCACGGACACAACTCAGATCTCCTACAGTTCCCAGGGAAAAACAAGTTTCTTCTTTAGACAGTGGCAGCATTTTTTCAGTCAGTAGGTGGACATCTATTTTGCCTTTTGGCAAATAAAACATTCTGAATGAATTTAGGTCCACTAACAAACTCAGATCTTGCCAAGAAAACATTTACACACAACAGACCTTTAAAAGGTAATATAATCCTTCACATTCTCTGTCATACATGAAAGATAACAAGTAAAGAACTAGACAATTTTTACTTTTGCAGCAATTGTGTTACAGGCAGCCATTTTACTAGAGTCATTTATGACATTGGTAATTTCCCATCTCTTATTCAAGGCTGCCAGTATGAAATTAACTCTCCGGCTAAGCCTCTATATGTCAAATTTCAGCCCAGAGTGGTTACCCCCCGCTCCCCCGACTTCTTTTTTTTTTTTTTTCCTTTTATTCTTTTTTTTTTTTTTTTCTCCACACACACACACATCTGAGTTACATAGCTTGGAAAACAGTTATAATGAAAATGCTGACACAGTCTTAACTACAGTACATCAATATGAGCATGCTGCTATAATAGGCTTTTGTGATCTCAAGAGACGATGTTAAATCATTTATAATTAAAGTAATTGTATTGTGACAAAGAAAAGTTCATGGTATAGTGCACATTTTATAAATGCTATACAACCAAATCTGAAAGGTTGCTTGAAAAACATGAGGCATGACCAGAAAAGCAAAATTTTTTTACTTTTCTTGTCTGATATGTCACTAAGAAAGGGCCTATGCAGAGAAATCCATCTGGAAAAAAAACCAAACAGTTAAACACAAACAAATAAAACCCACCCACAAACAAAACCAAACACCACATCCACAGAAGCAACCAAATTAATTAGCAGATATTTTAAGACAACCACAAATTAAATCCTTTCAATAATATGCTTCTCAAGTAATGCAGAAAATATCTTACCTTCCACTCAAAGATGAAAAAAAGGGCACTACATGTATTCCCAGGGGTCCACCTTCCCCAGAAATTGCCACTGTTTTTGTCATTTCACTAAAACAGAGGACAGGGAAAACATCTCATATGCTTCTTCACAAAATTCTTTATGTTACAATCAAATTCAAGACTGATCAGAGAGCAGAAAGGATAGAAAAAAAAATCTTAAACAGGGCTCACTAATGTATAAAAAGATGATGAAAAGTAAAATGGCAATAAAATTCTTTATTTATTTTTTTAGATTAGCATTTGTATACTTTGAAACGGAAAGACACCAAGTACTAGACATTTTCCTTAAGTCAACTCTTCAGTAATTTAACCAGAATATTAAAGAACAAGCTTTTAAGTCAGGAGAGACTTCATAAAATAATTTTAAAAACAAGGTTATTCTACATGTTCTTAATTTAAGCTCCACATGAGCTGCTTCAGTCAATTTCTCCCTGTGGAGACGCATTATAAACATGAAGATCGCACATTAAGGACATCAAGCCAATAAACAATTAGTCAAATGATATTTAAATACCTTTATTTCTGCCCTCAGTTGCATACAACCTCTTGACAAACAAAGAACAAAGCAAATTGTAATCAAAAGTGCAACTCAGCTTTTTTTATCAGGAAGTTTCCTTCCTCAAACACCATTATCGAAAACCTCTGCATTATCTCTAGCAGATTTTTGTCATTTCATGGTTGTGCGCTGTTTCATTTCCTATTAAGTATTTGACATTGCCATCCTTACAGTGACCTTAACTCTATTCTTGGCGATCATAATTTGAAAAGGAAGGTACGTGGAGGATGGTTGGAGGGAGAGGGAGGAGGGGAGTAAGGTCTGTATTCTCTCAGACCCTGTTCCTCCTTTCTATACTATTCTGCATCTTCTGTAGCACCCCATTCCCTCAAATCATACTGAACGCCACTGACAGTCAGGATTAGTAGCCAGTGGACAACTACTAGGTTTTTCCATTTACATTGGAACACCCTAATGCATTCAAGCTGTAAGAAGCTCTACGCTTGAACACCAATCCTATTGTTTATAGACACGTAAAACTAAAACAAATGGCCACTTTATATATAGCCATGAGTTAAAGATGTGGTCTAACCTATGCAAATACGGGCTGCTGTTGATAACAAGGCTTCTGACCTTTCTCCAAAAACCATATGACAGATCTGGAAAGCATATGTTTGCAAGATGAGAAATATGACCAAGCCAACCACCCCACCATTCCCTCAGCCCCCCCAGTTATTCTTTTTCTTAGTACAACTTCCTCTGGGATCAGCTGACTGATCTCACTGACACATCGTCTTATGATCATTTCATCTGGTGCAAGAAAAAGCATGTGGAGATATAAGGCAGGAATTTGTAACCATCCTTTAAGTGGCAATACACTGTTACATCATATTAGATATAACATAAAAACACATGATAAGTGTGTCCTCTCTCAAGCAGAGCAATTACTGCAAATGATCCAAGACAAATCCTGTCATTGCTTCCTAATAATGCAGGAATATTGGATTTTTTTTTTGTTAAAAACCTTTATCCAGTTGCATAATCATTAATCAGACGCAACTTGCTCTAGATAGGATTCTTCGCTTGGTCAGCTAAATATGGAATAAGACTGGAATAATTTTCTTTTGGCTTTCAAGTTCGGGGAGGTGTGGAAAGGTTGCTTTGATGGGAGTTTAGAGGAGAGGGGTTTTTTTATACATTATTCTTCCAAAAAGGCTGACACTAAAATGAATTTATATTCCATAAAAATGAAATGGATATACCCTGACCAACAAGCCACAAGTGGTCACAACATAACAGATTTTCTGGCACTATAACACAGGCATGATTTACAGTCGTTTTTATTTGCTGATTTTTTTTGTTTCCTGTATTCCTTTTTCTTCAAGAATCGATCAAGGAAATCCTAACAAAATCTTTTTGCATATATTCTTTTAAAAACATTTTTTTTTCCTAGTGAAAATGTCAGAAAACTAAACAGCGGGGTTACGAAAAATTCAAAAATGAAAGCATAGGAAATTAATTCTTCTTTCAGTTTCATCTTCTATTTCTTCCAACTGTCTCAACAAATTTAAAAAAAAAAAAAAAAAAAAGGGCTACTTTCATTGTCTTTTGAACTTTTACAGACTGCAACCAAACAAGCAAATGAAGTAGATAAATACTACAGATCCAGAAAAAAAAAAAATCAGAAGCTTTCATTTCTTCAGGGGAAATTTAAATAAGTTACAGTTGTCCCCAGATAACCCAGTGTTGCTTAAGTACTCCAGGGAAGAGCTGTCTTGCTAAGCAACTGTAAAATAGAGAGGAATTTTTTTGAGGGCTATCATAATAGACAGGTTAACTGTCATATAAAATCAATGCAGTTACAGTTATAAGTAGGCTCAAAGCCAAAAAAAACCTTACAAGTTTATTTTTAAACCTAACATGAAATCTACACACTAAGTATGCTTCTTTGTGAAAACAACCAACCAACATGTACATTATGGCACATCTTAGAAGTTATGGATGTACTAAAGCACTAAATATCCAGAATAAAAGCACACTCTGCAGATGTATATATAAAAGGTACTTTAGAGTTATATTTTGAATTAAATATCTGTAAGTCAGAATGACTTTTGTCAAACACGTGTGATTCTTAGTTACAGCTGAGAAGAAAACAGCCCTTCACAACAAATTCAATAGATCTTTGAGGACATAAATTTTCATAATATAACTATGAAAGCCTGACAGTTAAAAAGTAAAAAGTGGGATATCTAGGATTTAGGTTTTGTTTGTTTTGGTTTTGCTTTGTAGGGTTTTTTTTTGTTTTGTAGGTTGTTTTTTGTTTTGTTTGGGTTTGTTTGGTTGGTTGTGTGGTTTTGTTTGTTTCTTTTTAGGAACCTCACAGATTAGAGACTGGGAGAAAATGAACATTTTTCATTCATGCTGTCCAGCTTTCAGCAGGTTTAAGCTGCCTGCAGGATCAGCTGAATTTCAGCAGTGAAGTATTCCACACTGCCTTATGCTTTACACTATACTGGAGAGTATTCAAAGATGACCCAGCTGAATGAAATCCTAAACAGGATGAGCTTCAAGAATACTAATGACTGAACTCCACAGGAACAAGGGACACCGAGATGCTGGGACTCTTTAGTTTGACAGAGTCAAGTTAGAGTTGAAAGAAGGGGATAAGAAAATGCAGAATGGCTTTCCACTGCTGGTTAATAGCTCCAATACTGACAGCACAGAAGGTAATTTATGGATTTCCTGCAACGTTCAACACATTTAAAAAGCAAACTCACCTCCAAAATAGGAAAAAAATAAATTCCAAAGGTTCATTACCTACTAGTGATCTACCCCACCTACTCCTATTTCAAATCTCCCCAAACATCTTAAATGCACTTTGCAGTAAAAAAAAGAACAAGTCTGTCCTATTAAGCCAGCATTAATGACCTGAAGTCCAATAGCTGGCCAGGGAGGAAAGTCTGGTAGCATCAGTGAGCAGTGCACAGAGGGTGCCCCAGTGTGCTACACTGCTACTACCTAGCTCCCATGTGTCCTCCAAAGAGCAGACAAAGCTCCTACCTCAGAAAATACCTTCATTTCTGAATTTGCAACCCAATTTCTACAGAATATATGCAGGTATATTGAACTTTTAAAAAGCATTTATCTCAGTGCAATTGATCAGAACTGCAGGGTTCACCCCAACTAGAAACAAGGCACTCACACTTCTTCAAACACATGCTGGCATCTCCCTTCCCCTTGCTGCACTAGAAGTGCCTCAGAGGTCTCTGTGAAGAGAGAACACCTGCCCAATAAGACCTGATTGTGGCATCCAAGACCACATTCAACATTGAACTATTGATTTTTATCCCGAAGGAGCTATCATCATTTACTATTTAAATTCTTCATTGTTTGATGTTTATTGATTTCTGCCAGATTCTTTACAGTCTATCACATTTTTCAGGAAGGCTTGCCATGCATATTATTAAAATATATTGATGAGTACAGTTTAGGAAAGAGAGAGAGAGAAGATGTAGGCATGTGTGTAATGAGCATGCACAGCAGTCATTTGTAACATGGAAAGCAAAATTTAAATGGAATGCTGCACATTCAGTGGTGCATATTCAGTGGTGAATCAGTTCAGTGTTCAGATTGGCAGTGCCCTGCTGAGTACTATAGCTCCCTCTCCTGAAAACTGTATCAAGAATTAGCAGCTTGTCAGTTATGCAATGGGAAAAGATTACTTAGCTGAAAGCTTCCCTGCAAACTAGCCAGGAATGCTGAAGAAGAAATCTCAATCACTGAGCACACAGATGCTTAAAAGGGACCCATTCTCTAGTAGGAAACATTTTGGAGTTTTGCAGCAGGTTTGCTAAGGTGCTTTGCCTTTTTCCAATTACAGATGCTAGAAGAATCTTTGTAGGATTTCTCTTCGAGAACGCAGGTGATGCCATCTAAAACAGATTAGTTCTTTTGCAACATACTGAAGACAGTACCTTGGAAAAAGCTCATTCCTGCATGGGTTACTGGGCAAAACGTCATCTCGTGTATGTCACGAGAATCATTTCTCATTCCAAAGGCATATTGTTTTGCCATTTTAGTCTTACTCAACACTTTCATGTAAAGCTTAACCCAGGCACAAATTTATGAAGCAGAAACCTTCGATTAGATCATTGTATTCCTCATATGTTTTTAAGAAAAGGTACAGATTAGTAAACTGCTGTACCTGAAAAAAAATCTCTTAGCACAGGATGTCAATGTTTCCCTTGGAAACAGAAAAACACAGCTGATATTCTGAACATGCTTTTTGGCATTTTATTGACCAAGGCCAAAAGGCAAAGGAAATGTCATTCAGATGCAGAGAGCTCACGGATGAAGTCATTAAGTTCACTTGCGCCTCCAGCCCCAGTAGCCAGCGCTGCCGTTCCAGGGGAGGAGTCCATCCATTAACAAGGGCTACTGGCATTTGGAAGAGCACACAGGCCTACAGGTAACCAGTCACCCTCTCCTAAATAAACTGCATTCATCTAGTAAAGACACTATTGTAATCCAGAATTTTTTCCCCCACTAAAATTAGTTAGTTCTCATGAGATTAACTGTCTAAAGGTCTAGAAAGAAACCAGACAGCCTACAGATACCAGATTTTGTGTCTCTTTTTCTCTAAATCAAGGTGCTCCAATTCTGTGATATTCAGACTAATGAAAGACACGGTATGTTAAAAAATAAAATACAGCAAAGGAAAAATGCTGCAGTTGGGCCTTAATTATGTATCTACAGTGCTTAAACCAAGTAACTGACCCTGACCTCTGCTAAAAAGAAGTGGGAAGACAGTAACACAGAATCTAATGAAAACACATAATGAATTATCTATGCATAAATTACCCTTCAAGTTCCAACTAATCCACTGCTATTAAGCAAAACATCCATGTCCCAGCAAATTCATGTTTACCGTTCCTTAACATAGCCATTTTACCAAGAAAAACAAGGTTTTCATTGAACCATAGAATCATTTAGGTTGGAAAAGACCAAGACCACTATTCCAATGTATATTTCAATTTGCTAACGGATTCAATGTTAAAGGTCGTGACAAACTTCTACCTGATTTCTGTGGAGTATCTAGACCTTGCTGTTAACTTTAAGATCTTTCAGTCCTAGTCTAGAACATAAAGCATGGAAAAATACCAAACTTTATACACTAATGACATTATCTTGGCTTTCCTTATTCTGAACATCATCTTCACTACCAAAATAAATAAATAAATAAATTTTTAAAAATCCACCTTTAGAAATGAAAGAGTTCATTAGTTCTGTCTTTATTTATTCTACTTAAAAATGTGCCAATGACCCGATGTTTCAAGACTCTCTTCTAGCAAATTTCCACTCTCAAAAGGTCAAATTAAAATTTTCAGACTCCTGAAGGATATAGTCCTGAAAATATTTCCCAGTACTTTTAAAATGGAATGTTCTAAGAGGATCCGGGCAAAGAGACTTCCTTCCTATTAGCTTCTGAATAGAGGAGCTAAAATTCCTGCACACTACCACTCATTTCAATTTCCCAATGTGTAATTAATTTTACCTGTTTTTCTTCAAACGGAAGAGTTTTGCTACTTGAGTGAGAATTAGAAAACAAGGCAAGTCTGAAGGCTTTAACTTCAACTATCTAGGCTTTATAATCACAACATATTAATCATGTTATTCTTTTTTTTCCTGCTTCCCTCTGAAATACTCATTAGTGGCTGTAGTTAGAGAAGGAACACTGACCTCAGAGGGGTTGGTGCCCTGATGAGAAGGCTCGATAATTTTCTTAAGTTGACTAGTTGCTATTTTTCCTAAGTGCTGTAGTTAACAGTGGTTAACAAACTCAGTGACAAGATGGAGTGAAAGCAGTAGGGACAATAGTGGCTTTCTTTCTTCCATAGCGTGGAGTAGCTCATAATCAGGCTGAAATACCAGCTTTATTAGCATAACTTAACAGTGCTTGTTTAAATGAAAGCTTAAGATATCATGACTTGTTGGTCCTTCATGACCCTAGTATCTTTGAAACACAGCAAAAGAGATACCTGCACATATCAGAATTATGAAGAATACTTTATTTCATAAAGAACAGTGTAAAAGGAGTCAAATTAGATATTAAGATGCTAGTTTTGCTACTTGTGGAAAAATGATTTTCTTATTTAAAATTATTTTATTAATAAAAACTTCTTTACTTATATTCAGTCAAATTAAGTTACCAGCAAGGTGTCTTGTGACTCATTATCTTCCTTTATAAACCTATTATTCCTAATGAAAAAAAAACTTTTGCAAAAACATTAAAAAAAATTAGCTTTTAAGGAAAAAGCCATACAAGAATAAAAATCATTGCCTTGAAAGTTAAATTCTTTGACTTTTGACATTCCAGTGAATTTCAGAGAAATACCAACGAACTCTGCTATACAAAATAGCATGTTCTAAATTCCTCTTGAGTTCACTATTTGAAGAAATTTGAATATATTACTAATACTTGAATATAATTCACAATCATCATACTACCCCCCTCTCAACACTTGCAGAAAGAATAGTGTTTTTAAAAATCTCCTCAGAACACAGGAAGCACAAGCAAGGTATATTCCAGTAGAATTATTTTACTGCATTTAACAAAAAGCCCCACACCACTCCTCTCTCTTTATTTTGCTTTTGTGGGTTTTTGGGCCAATGTTTCTCCTTAATGCATCACTCTCAATCCATATTGAGATAACTTACTTTAGCTCAAAAAAATTACAACCAATGCAGAAATATCCCTGAGAATACCTTGTTCTGGCCAGCCTTCCCTTCGCTTCCTGTCTGTTCAACACTTCCGTGCTCAGGCATCAATTGAGTGGGCTCCAATTTATATTCTTTACCATTTTTCCTTCCATACTCCTCCATTGAGACAGTTCACAGAATTCAGAAAAAGGAATCCTAAGAAATCTACAGAAATCTAGGCTTATTATAAACTCTTTTGTGACACGCCAGAGAAGACCTAGCCATTTCAGAAAACTGAATACCTCTGAAAAGTATCACAGAGGTCTTTCCTCCACAGAGGTCAATGCTTCCAATGGCCACCAAAATCAGGCTATGAAGATTAAAAGCAAATGAGTATAACACCCTTCTTCTGAAGAATCCCAAAAGCAAGCAATGACTTAACTCAATAAACTATAATATGCTCTCAGAAGAATTCCTAAGAGGATTTACACAATCTAAAATACCCTAGCAAAAGCCTAAGGACAACAGTACATTTGAGCATAAGACGCACAGAGCTCGATTAATCCCCATTACAAATTAACGGATCAAGAGACAATGAATGCATATATTTGGTGATGCATAATAATTACCTCAGGTGAAAAAGCTGTAGAAGTCTTTAGCAACATTCCATAAAGAGAAAATAAGCATTAGCAACTAAACTGACTCAGTTCTATACCTGCCTGATGAACACTAATCAGCTAGCGTATAACTTAAGAGGCCTGACAGGTGCAGACAAGGTGGAAGAGCACTCCAGTTCTTTTCATGAGACCATTCTAAAAATATTTATCCGTGCCAGCAGGCAAGGGAATCTACAAAACAGCATACAAAGTAGGTGATATGGAGGCCTCCAAGAGGAAGGAAAAATGCAAACAGACAGATCAGTTAAAAAAGCACAATGTTACCAAGATGAAAAAATAACCCAATAAAAGGCATGAAATGATGACTCAAAAAATCAAAAGAAACTGAGAAAATTAACTCTCTTGCATAGAAAAGACAAATTTTTTGACATGCCCTAAAAGGAAAGATAATCCTTCTGTGAAAATCCTGGCGTAGCTCAGAAGACCATCAAAGTCAAGAGTCTCTGCTCTTGCAAAATTCCCCACAGGCTTTGGGTATGTAACTTCATGCCCTTTCCCAGACCTCATGCAGGTAAAATGGGAATATTAATGCTTGTTTTTCTTGGGTGTTTGCAAGGATAAATGCTCTAAGAATAAGGCATGCAGATATTATTTATTTAATGAGTTTTATTATACTATTTTGACAAACAGCTATAAGCTGCAGTATTATAGTGAATGATGATTTCCTATCATCAAAATTGAAACAAATTAAATTTTGACATTTTAGCTGCCACACAGAAGCCTGCCATGTAACTCTTCTTAATTTCGTTATCCAATGTACTATGATACCACTACAGTTCCACAACAAAAACAACATACTAGACAAAGGATTGAATTCCTTTGCCTATTCAAAAAGGTGACTTCAGTACAACCTGAATCACCACTTAAAACTGAAATTTAAGCTCATGGTGGGAGAGGAGAAAAGCAGCATAGAAACATTCTGCTCTAAATTTGCCAGTGCAAATCCTCTATTACCAACATTGAGGATCAGACTGACCTACTTTGTGACACTGTATTACAGCCTGGTTTGTTAATTTTGGTGTAACAACTGTAATCTGTTAAATGTTTTGGGGTTTTTTTTTTCAGCAATTAAGATTTTCCCTATGATTTCAGGAACAATAAACCCTGAAGCTCATTATTAATCCTCTTGAGAACACTTAGTTTCCTCTTGTTTCAGCTATGCAGCAATCAAATTTTACTGTATTGGCTTCCAATGCAGATTATATATTTACCAAAGTTTCATTCAAAATTTAGACTGATTGTGACCACCTTCAGTTATAACAGCACCAGGCATCTCTGGGTTGTTATAAACAAAGAGAAGAAAAGGATGCATTCCATCTGACTTCTCGAGTGAGGCAATGCACAGGGAAATATTGCAAATATTTGGTATAGTTTTCACAGTGTATAAACATAGAAAATCTACTACAGGATACAGAAAAGTAACAGCCTTACCACTCAAAAACACACATGACATTTTAACTGAAAATTTTAGGATCATATGATTCCACTGATTGATTATTTACTGAGATATAATATACTACATAAGAACATCCTCTATCTTAAGACATCAAATAGTTGCAAGACTGAGTAGAAAGCAAAACCAGAGCATATAATAGCAGCACATTTCCCCCTTGACCTTATATTACAAACATCACAATAAAATCATCCAGATTCAAAGAGGGTAAAAGACTTAAGCACATGTATGTGCTTCAGTGTGTGAACTGAGTGCATTTGTAGGATGAGAAATGGACAAATGGGAAAAGATCATGATGATGAGAGACTCACAGGTGTGCTGGAATGAGGAGTCCAAATTACACTGCATGTTGATAAACCACACTTGAGTCAGAACCAAACAAAAGATGTTCCTACCTGACAGGGAGCCGGGCCCTCTGGGCCAACAACAGTTCTGTGGGTCCAGTGAGGTTCATCTCCCCATCCTGAAAGGATACCTGGGAAGCACCCTGTTGAGAGATTTCAAAACACTTTCTGAAACTACTTACATATTTATGCATATAGAACAATGGCTGTATTTATGAGTCAATATCTGGAAGTGAAAACAAGTCATATGCAACATCTTCTCACTGACACTGAGAACTGAAAGACCTGTTTTGTACACAGCATATGTAACACAGCATTTGGAGAAACAGGAGGGTATCTGAAGTCCTGCTCCTCACACCAGAGTCCCACTATGCTTCCACTGAAAAACCTCATGGCTTCCTTGTCTGCCTATCTAATCTGAATGTCACTCTTACCTATCCTAAGCCAGCTTCTTTCTCACAAGAGACCTTGAATAAACCCAATGGCTCTTTTTCTACTCTTTCTATCCCTTAGTAGCATTTATCTGATAAAAACATATTTTCATAGTAACTTCATGGGGGGAAAAAAAAATAGTAACCATTTGACCAGACACAAAAATACACTGCACACAGGGACCTGACATTAATGCTAAAGCTCTTGAAAACTATTATTTAACCTTCTTTTTGTGATCCTTAGACTCTTTATGTTTGCATTTTTTTCATACTGGAAAGGGAAAGAGGTACCAATGAGATAAGACCACTGTCAGCAGGTGATATATTAGCTTTAATGTAGTGTACTTCATTGTGACCCTTATGGCAATAATGTAAATGGAGCAAAATCCGTAACAAAGACCTTCTTTGGAGAGGTCACTTCTGCCAACTCTGCAACAGGAATATAGCTGGAAGACATAAATCTTCAGCTGTCAACACACTAAGAGAATTCAGTTCAGAGCCTGATCTTAACTAGATAAAGCCTAAAGTTAATCATTATTTTTTCTGTTGTTGCTGTGGTACAGTTTTTCAGTGTATATACTTGCCATATGAAGTTGTCTCAAGGAAAAAGGTAGCAATGTTATAAATTAAGGCCAAAGAACACAGCCAACTAGATAGGTAATTTAATTTTCCATAAAAGCTCTACACTCTCTATTAAAACCTCCAATTTCTCTCAAAAGATGGCTCTATTCAGAAAAATAGATTTAAAGGTTTGGTGTTTTCAGTTCCTCAAAGATCTGTTGAACTTATTTTCAGTTTATAAGTATCAAGAGAGTTGGGGGTGAGAGTGGGTTGCTTTGTGTCTTGAAAAGGAATCATGACCAGCCTTGCAAGCAAACCCTTAGAATACAAATCAAACTGGATCCCCTTTTGGTTTGCACACCACTTTTGAACCTAAAATATTGGTAGCAATTCTCTTTGTGTCTTCATCAGAGCACAAGAGAACAGAATTTACTTTCACTGCGAGACCAGTATCACTGAAAGTGAACTGCTGTCACTAATGGAAGAGCTATTTTTAAAAGCATGTACAGAGTATGTGCCATCTCTTCCAATCAGTTTTTACAGTAGAACCACATGTCAAGAAGCAATTCTTGTTATATGAAGCATATTCCATACTAACCTCATAAATGAGGAACTCAATATCAAGCAGTGCATTAGCAACAGAAATATGACATATAAGCTCCATATGTTGACTTCATCTTGAAAAAAGATAGTAGCAACAGATGCCAGAAGCAGACAAAGCTCTTAACAATAATGCTCCCAATAAAGCTCATCATCTTTAGCTAACCACTGAAAATGCTGGTGCCACAAAGGCTCTTCTTTTTGTAAGGCCGAAAATAGTCAAGCCATGAGCAGATTTTTGGGATGTGAATTAACTAGACTCTTTTCTTCCAGACACTGACTGCAACATAGTGTTGCCCAGTACTGACAGAGAATTTGCTACTCATGCCTCAGATCTGTTTTGCTACTCTAAGGCTCCCTTGCAGTTTACATAAGTCTCTATAAGCTACATCATATCCTTATTTCTAGGCTTCTGGTTTACTATTGTTCTTGCTGTAAGTGAGGTTACATCCATACCTGCCCTCCATCACCATTTGTTGGTAAACAGATTTCACAGTAATGACTAATACCAATGTTCAGAACACAATCCCATCTCATGTTTCTATTGGATGATTCACAGGTTTTAAACCCCAAGGAACTTGTTTTTTGATCAATAAGTCTAATCTCAGATTTGTTTAGTGACACAGCACAATTTCTATGGACACAGTTATACACTGAGATAAAAGGTTCTTACAAAAAGAAGGCAACCAAAAGCTTTCTTTTCTGTTAAAGATCAGATCAGCAAAAAGTGTCTTGAGGCTGCTCAGAGGGTTATTGTAGATAGTACAGGTATCAGACTGTCAGGAGAGGTCTCCAAGAACAGATTTATAAACATGTCACAAATGTTTCAAGGCATGTTCATTCCCATGCCAGAAAATAATGGTCCAGCCTTGTGAGGTGCCTGACAGTCCCACAATTTCATCATTACTCAAGATAAAGCTTCTGTGAGGAATTAGTTTCTTGGGGTTTTGTTTGTTGGTTGGTTTTGTTTTGTTTCATTTCATTTCAGTGTAAAATCCCCTAAAGAAAAAGTTACCATCTCCTGAGCTGGACATAAGTGTGCTGAGGGACTTCAAAAATGCCACAAGGGGAAGTTCAGTGTCACAGCCTCCATCTTGCACACCACTACCTGTTTTGATTTGAAGGCATATAGTGCTCACACGTGCTCAAGTCAGTAAACACAAAGCTAGATATATTTAAAGGCTTAGGCGATCAAGGAAACATGAATCATAACACTGAAATGATAATTGAGCTCTCCAAGAATGGCATTAAAGCTCTATAGTCATGTAACAATCCCTACAAATGGACAAATTCCTTTCATACTTCAGCATTTCATTAGAAGCACAGTAAATTTAAACAGATCTTCTGCCCAACTAGCAGAATGATAGCAAACTAACAATGCACAAGACATTACTAGAAGACAATGATCCACTACACACAAAATTTCTCAATTGCTTTTTAAAATTTAAAATACTGATTGACAGTTTTTCAATAGTAGAAGAATTAACAACACTGACTCCCAAAACTTGACTCAATTTCAGCTGGCAGTGCAATAGATTTACAGTGACAGTGGTGAAGTTTTCACTTAAGAAATAGGAGTAAAATGCAAAATGGTGTGTTAAAAATAAAAAAGCCAAGAAGGCATATGCACCTAAGGACAGTGGAACTTTTAGATTTGTTTACATAGGGATAACCTGAATGAAGCAATTTTTCTTAGTGCTGCAAAAAGTATGTTCTTCAAACTAGGACTGAATCAGAAGAGAGGGGTCCTATTAAATAACAATTCTCTGCAAACAACTGTAACCCAAATGTTTGAAAGAATCTCACACTTACTATGTGACAGCTCAAATTAGGTAAACATGTATATGTAACAGGAAAAACAGCAACAAGAGTACATATCAGTAACATTTTCTACTCTGTGAACATGCAGTCTTCTCAACTCAACACGGATATATTAACCCCAACAACAAACACGCCGGAATCAGTCCGGAGTCTTACTGAGGTTAGGGAGTATGAAAAATTCTCCATTTTTTATTTGGTTTTTGAAAATGTTTACTTCATAAAAAACACCAAGCATTTTTGGGGAAAAAAAGCAATAGTGGCACTTTTGGACAGTAGCATGGCAGTATCATTTTCTGGCTAGAAAGAGAGAAGGGGAGAGACAAAATTGACTGAAACCAGTCAAAACAAGTGTTTTCATTCAAGCAAAGCATGCAGCCCTGAGCAGCTAACACAGCAGACAGTTGCCCTGACAGCCAGGCTACAGACCAGTCCCACTGCTCTGTTTTCTCACTATTATCACAACACAGAAAACCCAGATTTTTTTATATCATTTAAAAAAAAAAAACTGCACCAGATGGGTTTTCTACCTAAACTCTGGTTATAGTGTAGTTCTGCATTACATTTTAGCTAAAAAGAAATCTTTTGTTAAGGTATTTCTGCAGCAAAATTTTGCACATTCAGCCAAGAGTTGACTACCTAGCACAGTAAGACAGACAGCTTTAGAAATGTTCCCAGGCCACCAGGTGCCATAAAAGGGCCCTAAATCACCTCAGTTCTCCCTGGGAGGCTCAGAATACTATTTTGAAGACAAGAAGTAAGTTTGTAGGTAGTATAAAATTGCAAATATATCACTTTTAGAAAAGCTATGTGGCAAAAACCATCCTCTTCTATTTCTCAAAAAAAAATATTCTTTTTAAACAATAACCAAGATGAGTCAAACCACAGAACTACACAAAGTAAGAGAACAGGAAGTCTATATAAACAGCTGGAGAAAATCCTGAGTGCAGGCTATACTTGGAGTATAAAATGGTCATCAACTGCTAACAATAAACTTGAAGGAAATAAGATCTATTAATAGAAGAAATATACATGGTATCGACTGAAATTAGGGATGAAGCAGTCCAGTATACCCAAGGGAAAATATCTTTATCTGAAACTTTCTTTTAATGACCAAGTTAAAAGTGAAAATGTATGTCCGAAGTTCCAGTTTACATTATTGTATTCCCCGAGGGCATCAGCTTTTTAAAACAAAGGAAATGCATCCAAACTCTGAAGCAGAAGGTCACAGAACAGGGCGGCAGACTGCAGAGCTTGCTCTCCCTACTTGGCCAACAGTAAACCCACTTCCAAGAAGGTTCAGTGGAAGTTCAGATCCTACCAACATAGCAAACAGTCAGATGCAAGGAAACCTGGGGGCAAAAGGGATGCTTAGTTTACAAATGCAGGAAATGTCTCATCTACTGCTCTCACAACAGACAATTTTAATTACCATATTTATAAATTGAACATTTTTAGCAACACTTTCAGGATCATGTGAGCATTTCTGACAGCCAGAATGAGTTTAAAAAGCCATACCACTATTTTTAGCTTTAAAAATCAGCACTTTCATAAATATTCCCAAACCAATTAGTCCATGTTACAAAGTAAATGTGTTTACCTTTAGTTACAGCAACAGATGCAACAGCTGACACTGCATGATGCCCAAGACCTTCATTCAGTAATAATGTAACCAAGAACAGCTAAAAATAAGACAACCCTATCTGCACCAGTTACATGTATCTTGATGAAACATCCATCACTTACAAACAGTGTTGTTTTCAAGTTCTGGGCCATTGTATATGACTGTGCTAAGAAAGGTTTCTCCTTGACTCAGTTTGGTCTGTTAGGACACAACATAAGTGGTGTTTGTGTCTGTGTTTCTGAAATGGCCAAGAAACTTCAGTCAACCACAATAACCAATGCTCCTGACAGAGTTACTCAGACTGTAAAAAGGAGAATTCAAAAAAACACAAATTTTAAAAATATTTTAGACTTAAAATCAGTACCTAGATTCCTCATTTGGCCTTAAATGTCCCATGTGCCATAATCAAAACTATGGCCTTAAACCCTGACATTAAGAAACAGTTATTTTCTCTTTATTACTTACAAAATACAGAATCAGGCTATATCAATGCCAGGAAACACTCTGACAACTGAAATATGTAACAAGTTATTAGCAGAAATTAGTTCTTAGAACAACACTGCAGAAAACAAACAAACAAACAAATTGGCGAAAAGTCTTATAATCAGAAGCTCTGAATTGGTTAAACAATACACATTGTGAAATACCAGCCCTCAGCAAGTTACACAAAAGTCAGTGTCATTCAAATATCAGATATGAAAACAAAGTTGGTGTCAATATCTGTATTTCATCTGCTTAGGTAACTTTTCATTACCAAGCTAACACCAGACTATCTTCCTGTCCACACAGCTTTACGTAACACCCAAACCCACCGTCTGACATACCAGAATGCTTTAGTATTGCAAAAGCATGCATAACGCCTCAAAAATTTTTCCAGATTGTATTTCTTATTTTAACCCATAACGTTCCTTTCGTCCTTACTGATTAAACTACATCATCCTCTCAACTATTCAGCACGGAATTCATTTGAAATGGATAATTGATGCAATTGCGCTGCATCTACAAATGCAATTAATGACTTGCTAAAGTTGATTTTTAGACAGGCCACAAATATGGAGATAAGAATCTATCAGCTTCTTTCAATGCTGTCAATTGAAATGTATTCTACTAGACTGGTAAAAGATATTTTTCAACATAAGAATAGCTGTACATCTTCAGATATTTTAAATAATATGCAAGTGGATTCATGTTTAATTAGCACAGCAAAAAGAAAAGCCATAACAGTATGGCTTTCAGTATTTACATGGCAGGCTCAGAAACCACAACAGCAGCATTTTCCCCACTCAACTATCAATGGATTTCTTGAATATTGTAGTGAGCTGTGATTTTGTCACTTGAAAGGTATTTTAAACCAAGGGCGTAAGTAGATACTCTCCTGGGAATCCACTTGGAGTAAGAAACTATTACCCCAAACTGTTTGCTAACAAGTTTCTGCTGAGGGTTGTCATTACAGCTGAACTGTACTGCTGGATTATATACACTGTGGTGTTTAATGCAAAAGTCAAACTGGTAGAAACCCCCCTCCCCAACAGGTCCAACTACTTGGGGGGACTTTGCACTGAGGCAGATTAGAAGCAACTGTATCACATTCACAGTTCAACCAAAGTGTCACTGTGCAAAGAGGGACAGGACCGCCTTATGCACGTGTATGTATTTTCAAAACTATCACTTATGTCTTAGCTCGGTGGTCAACAATTTTTTTATGAGGGCAAATTCTTAGTAGTAAACAGGGTGCTCTCACACCAAGAAGCCAGGGGGAGAACACCTCATGAGGTTAAGCACAGAAGGCCATGTCTTCTACCCTCCTAATTACCACTGGTTCCAAGTCAGCAGGTACCTTGAAGTGCCTACCTTCTGCATGGGCAAGATATTGTTATTATCAAACAACTCCCAGGAAGCACCTGAGTCAGCAGAAACCAAAACCAGAGGAGTTTCAATTCTTCTCGGACACAGACAGTTTCTCACCTCTTAACTCCCATTGAGCTCTTCTGGAAATACTCAACCACTACCCGTAAGACAAACGTTGCCAATACTAATCTTCAGAATCTTCTCCTTAACTTTTCCTGCTCTATCTTACTTCCAGTTTGTTTCCAGTCTTAACCATTCAAAAATCTAGCTGAGGAGCATTCTCTGCATGGAAACAGCAATGCTCTGTTTCTTAAAGTCCTACACAAACAGCATGTTCTTTATTTTTAAGATTAGCAAGGATTTTTTTAGGCCTGGAAATCAAAACTGTTACATATAATTTTGGTCATGAAACTCTCCAAAACTCCTCAGATGAAAAACTTCTCTACCACTGATCAAAAAGAAAATTTCCATTAGTTCTAATAGTACTCAAGTTCACATCCTTGTTGACAGTTGCTTTGCATGGGTGAAGGAAGAAGTGCAGCTTGAGTGCCCAAGTGCTTCCTTTTGAGAAGGGCTCAGAGGAAAAGAAAAATGGAAAAAACTGCCTCAGTTAAAAGTCTCCAGAAGTAGCTTTCCTGCATACAAGACTCCGGACCAACATTTTAAGGGTGAGCAACGTCTTTTCCAAAGCAGCAGAAAACTGCTTTTAAAAGCATTGATAGCATATTGATAAGTATTTGGATTTAGCACCTTTACTGGCCAATGACCAATTCATGAAGTAAACAGAAATGCTTGGGGGGGAGGGGGGAGTTGTGGACTGGAAGGGAACACAACAGCAACATACAACACAGGACACGACAATTTACACCACACACCAACATCAACTAAAAAAAACTACTGAAAACTAAGTAGTATGGATAAGTGATTGTAACTTTTAGAAGCTGTCAATATTGGAATAATTACTGAAAGGACAGAGTAGCTGGCCAGCCATGTGACCATTGACACCTTTAAAACAGAAGATACGTTTATTAGTCCTGTCCCCTGTTTATCATTCAGTTTTTCATTGCCTGCTTTGATCAAGTAAGCATTCAAGCTTGCATATGCTACTGAATGCTTCTACAGGAGGTTTCATGATGGAAAACACATTAGGATTCTATAGGGTGTATAAAATTTTCGAAAATGAACCTCTAATTTCTACAATCAGAAAACAGCAGAGTCCTTCCAGTATCAGATAAAAAGTTTACCAATACCTGCAGAAAGAGTTAAAGTCAATGTATATTTTTTTCCCCCTCAAAAAAGCTGTATTAATAGAGAAAGTAGGAGCAAAATTAGGTAGAGACCATTACTGACTTAAGTGTGTCTACATGATCTTTTGAAGACATACACAAACTCTGCCTGCACTGCAAGTCAACTAGACTCTTCAAAGCAGTATTAGGAGGTCAGTGTGCCTGAGACAGTATTATCTGCATCTCACCAAGATTATTAATTTGAAATCATCCATGCTAAAAGCATTAAAAATATTCTGGCTGACCTGAAACATGGCTACTCATCCGCCTAGGTGTTAGAGGTCACATAGATAGATCCTGAGATTCTGCTAGGATATTAATATTCATATTTTACTTACCATTCAGTGGTTTAATTATATTTTAAGGACTACTGTTAAGTCCATGGGTGGTCTTTCATTTACAGAAAAGATTTATCAGTGCTGTCAGCAATGCAAGGCAATGAAGAAGCAGGTGTTTCCAAGCTAAAATTTGTAATTTCTTCTGTATCATCCATTCGGAGACAAAAATCTCTGTTCAAAGAAAGTGCACAACCTTTGGACATTTGAGTTACTATATAAATCATTTGTATGCATTCCCATGGCAACAAGCATCATTGAAAAAGTGCAGTATCATTAGCTCTACAAATGCACACTAGTTCCTTCTCTTTGCTGAAAACTACTACTGGGCAAATAATATTGCAAAAATAGGAAAGAAATTCCTACTGACAAGAAAATCCAACAAATTTTCTCACACCAAGAGAAAAATGACTTCATCTTCTCTAGCTTGACTCACTTATTTAAGCCTCCCAAGATATTTAATTGACAGAACATTTTACAAGAGATTTGCAAACTACAGTCTGTATTGTGATTGCTTTCTTATTTTTGCAAAGAGGAACTGGTTATATTTCTTTTCAAAAGTAAATGAAAATTCTCTGAAATCACATTACATTAGGATAATTTCTTCATTAAAATATTACTGAGTGAACATCTAAATCTTATCTAGATAGTCTTATGTATAACAAATCATCACGTCCTCCAAAAATTCAATTTTGATTTTATTCACACCACATAAAACTACTAATTCTGAACACTTAACAAAACCCACCAAACAACCCACTAATACACAATAAAGAAAAGAAATAAAAAACAAAAAGAACATTACAAATGTAACTGCACCACCTAATTAAAACTTCCTGGTTTTGCTACACCAGTATGTTCTCAATATTATCTGAAAAGCTTCTAAAGAATGTATACATTCTTTATATATATATATATATATATAAAGCTGAATATATAAATGACACTTTGGCCTCACATCTTTATTCCCTGCAATAAATCCTTTATTGAATTCAGTTGTCTTTTTCATCCGAATAAAAATCACATATATCTTCACCACCATCATCAAGGGCAGTGGGAGTGAACAACAATGGTTTGCAAAATTTTAAAACCATATCCATTCTCATGGGTAAAAAAAAAGTGACTTCACTAAAGATTTTATATGATATTTTGCTGCTAATTCTCTCTAAGAACGAAGCATATAATGTGATGCCTTAAGCTATGCTGGTCAACAGGAATCCATAGTTCTTTTGACTCTGTAACAGAAAGAAAACCAATTACCATCCATCAGCCTGCTAAGCACTGCTGGCAGCCTGTGAAAGCCACCATTAAGCTTTGTCTTAGATCAGAAATCTCTACTCATTGCTTTGGAAATTAAACAGTAACATCAGTAAAATGCTATAATGGTATGAGAATGCTCTTGATCTTGCTTTAGAAGTCACTATCATAGCCATATTTAAGTCATGAAAACAGTCGCTTCAGTAACCAACACCAGATTAAACTTTGAAAAGCTATAGCTCTTCACATTGCCCACAACTTCTCAGACACACCTTTTTGTAAGACACCACTGATCAGTGATAGCCTGAGATATCCTCTGTGCCAGTAATCAGTGGATCACACTTACATCCAAAGACAAACTAGAATGAGGCACCACCTGGCTCTGCTCTCCTCCCAGCAGGCAGAAAACTGTGGAACACGAGGCTGGGCTGAGGCACTGCTCCATTCCTCCTCATCTGCATTTGCTACTGACAGAGTATTACATTATGCTTTCCTCAGTTTAGAACATATGTTAGTAATTGCTAGTTATGTTACTACTATTCCTCATATGGGATTATCATAGTGAAGCAACAGCACTGATTAATCAATTAGCATGGATTCATTAGAGAAGAGATGAAAGATAGGGCAATGTAATTGTGTTTACTGAACAATGGATGACAGTGTGCTTAAAGCTCAGGATTTCCAAAAATACACAGCCACCTAGCATGATATATACATAACATTATGAATATTTAGAACATCTTCACTGCAAACCTAGAAAGACAACAATCAGAATATGACTGTGTCTGCAAGTAATGCTGAAACACGAAGAATGCACTGAGAGGAGAGGCAACAAGACAGATGGTGCAGTCAGATGAATATTTCAGCTTTGACTAAATCTTTGTCAAACAGCTACATCATGTCCTGTAGTCCAGTATGCACAGGCACATCTGCACAATACAGCGGCCAACAGTATAAACAGTCAAAAAGGTGTCACAGAAACATTGTTAACCAAGCCACGTTAAGCAGAACAATGTGAAAACAATCAGCCTGCTTTTCTAATTAAACACCAACTGAGCCCGTTCTATGAAATAAACAGATGCATACAGAATAACTTGGAAGCTTTTTCTCCAGATGTCCGAGATACACATCCTTCATGGCTTGCCCTTGTCAGAGATTGAACTCTAAAGTGACACCGGCAATTAAAGAACATGAATACCAAACTCCCAGACATGGTCATCTTTCAATATATGATCCCCTGTAGGCACTAATGCAATAGCCAAAGACCCCTTCTTCGGTCTAATGGTGGTATACAGATTAGCCAGTAATGCATATGGATATCAAGAGATGAGACAAGAATTAGCTTCTTGAAAATATGGTGCCGTCAAAAGGCATTGAAATATAGCTTCTGCTGCACTCTGAAAGGATACAGACTAAACAAGGATGTAAAATGTTAGAGAGGAAATGCTCTACTAAAAAACTGAGGTAGAAAACAGGCCCACCATACTCCATGAAATCAGAAATCTTCACATAACCAAAGATCAGGGTCCCATGAGGTTCCCAATTTATAGCCTGACAAGGACTTGAATGCTCTCAGAGACCCACTCATCTAATGTTTTCCCAAGATGCTTACACAACATCCCAGGGAACCACAGGCTGTGATTAGTGTAGAGCTTCCTCAGCTTGGAATGCAGCCCTTGAACACAAGGTACTAAATACTACATAGCCTTTTCAGATTAAAGGCACTTTCATTCCTGCTGGGAGTTGCCCCTTAACTTTGTGGGCGGCAAATTTATTTACTTTTTAGAAGATTCAGGCAATGAGTTAATGAAATACTTATCAGCTTACTTCAGTCTTAAGTGGCTTACTGGTAACAGTCTGAGCATCATCCTGGCATCTATCCATTTTCTCCATACTTTGAGATGTTAAATTCTCAAAATATTTTTCTAATATTTTTAAATATATATGTATGGATAAATATGTGTGTGTATAAATATATATAAGTTTCAGGTGAAATTCTTCCAAAATCCTACATGGACAGAAAAATACAAGTCTGACAACATATCTCAGTACAGGAAGAAATTACTTCTCTTTGAAATCCTACTCTATCCTTGTCTCAGGGCCTTCTCCAAACCAAATTCCCAATCTTCATTCTCAACAAAACCTCCCCAGCACTGTAGCTGGGGAACCATCATGATTGCCTATGAAAAAAATCCAACAGAAATCTGTCTTGCCAGGCATCCATTTGAGATGTAAAACCAGGACTAGAGATACTCTTGAATTCCTCTGTTGGCATGCTTTAAACCTAACCTGAAGTAAGAACTTGTCAGAGGAAAAATAGTCCATCAAGTCTTACAGATGTTCCTAAGGGACTAAGAGAACATCTTAACCTAGACAGCATCAAATAAGTGAATAAGGGTTAAAATGTTGTCTGAATCTCTTCAAGGAATTGAGAGTTGTCTGCATCCAAATGGAAGAAAACACACTGCCCTACATAAAGCCCTTGATCTTGATCCCAATTCTCAATGGAAATTAAGGCAACTGTGTAGAATTTTAATTCTGTGCAACTGTATACAAACTCTTATTTTTGGATCTGATATTACAGGCACAGTGTTATTCTGAATTTATGGGTGGATATTATTAATAAACCTGTGACTGAGTTGATTCCTGTGAACCCGTACATTACTATCACTGGCTTATCTTACGACTTAGCAGGTAATTTAAACTAGAGATGGATCATCTGTGAGAGTATAGAGTTATTTACAACAAATCCCTAGGAATCATAATAGTATTTTCAACCTCCCCTAGGATTTTTACAAGTCATCAGAAAATAACCTTTCATAAAAAGATCTGGTTTCATGTTAATTATTAACTACATCTTGCAGTAACAGAACTGGTTGGAAAATAATTTGACAGCAAAAAAATTACAGGATTTATCTCCTGATTGAAAGAAAGCAGGGTGAACAAAATATCGTAAGCAAATATGTATCAGCATATTCATTGAGAATGAAATAGAAGAGCCATATAGATGAATTCAGATCAGGATATTATACTTTCAGCTATTGATCAGATTATGAAGGGGACAGTTGTATACAGTTAGAACTCTCACAATCATTTTTTAAAAATCACATTAAAAAATAAACAAAGGAAATCACCCAGGTAAATTAATTTTCACCCTATAAAGTTGCATGTATCGACAGAAATTGCTTTTTTAAGGTTACAGGTGGTCTTAGTTTCACTACAGTTTGTGACTAAAAACAGCATCTTTAATTGCAAGAACAAAGGTCAGAGAACTGATTGCTGTTGCTTAGGTGAGCACAGGTGACACAAATAAACGAGTCATTCTCCAAAGGACATCAATTCTATTTCTTGCACATATTCCTGTACAAATGTGCCTATTTCAATTCAATGCCTGCTTCTTTGCTTTGGAGAAAAATGGGAGAAAAATGTACCATGAGAAGTGTTGGTAATAAAAAGTTCTTTCATCAGAAATTCCCAATTTTTGTTTCTTCCTGTTTTAAAATACAATTCTCAATTATGTCTATGGTTTCCTAGAAACACACTACCACAGAGGCATGCTTAGTATACAAGTGTTTGCCACAAAATGGAAGGAAATTGTTAATTTATCTCCTTGCATATCTTTACATAGCTCCATTATTTCATCAAACTTTTGCTCCAGCTGGTTTCAGACACACAGAGAAATGCCACGCTGGGACAAAAAGGATCCCTTGTTTCCAGTTCCTCAGAACTCAGAAACCAAAATCATGGCATGAAACAGCAAAGTAAATCACATCCCAAACTACTTTTCTTATGTGTCAACTCAATACCTAGCTACTACTACCTTTCACAGTTAGGTCTCAACCAAAGGGAATCACATCAGAGCACTCTAGCAAGTCACAAGGTACTCTGTACAATTATTAACCCAGTAAGATGCAAGGATGTTGGCTGCTGTTTGCAGATACACAGCTTTCATTTCAGTATTCTGTTCTGTTCTGAAGATTTTTAGAAGCCTTTTCAGTAGATATAAATGGTAATGGTTTATTTCTTTTTTGGGCTAAGAAACTCAAAAATTTATGCACTATTTTAATACTTAGATGTTTGATCATGTTCAGGAAGACTGGAAAACTGAAATCTTTACTTTAAAAAACTCTAGTTTCGGTTGCACCACTATCTTCAAGACTGACATTTTATTTATGGTACATTAAATGAAAGTATCCAATTAGCATTGTACTCCATAACTGCCTTGGACTGAGCTGTTTCCTCTTTGCTGCTATTTGAGTCTGTCTCAGACAATGGTACAAAACAGAAGGTGAAGCAAACTTTTGTGAAAAGCTGCTTCATGACCTGACCCTGAGGCAACACAGTGAAGGAGCTCTTGGAAATAATATGGCTAACATATCTGGTTTGCATGTAAAGCAGAAGTAGACTGATAAAAATAATAATTTGCACAAATAACTTTATTTTAAGTTATAGGACCTATCCCCTGACATCTGGAATGTGTCTCTCTGGTGGTCTACCCCTCGTGAACCACAAGCCACCTTCTTCAGATTTCCACATTCTTACAATTCTGCCAGTTTTTACGACTACCTGGGAGCACTGAGGTCAGTTAAGACTGCGCTTGTGCCAGAAAGCAAGGAACATTACAGATGCACAAAGCAGTGACAAGGTTCAGTACATCCAAGTACTTTATGATGCTTCTGAGATAAGGCATGTGCAGTGGGACTGATTTAAACACTAGTGTTTCCTTAACTTACGATTTCCTTGATTTTAAGAAATGTATTGACAGAAAATTTGAGCAACCTTAACAGTAGGTTTAGGAAGTTTTTATGTATGTGAATTATTTAACCTTTAAAATTCCAGTACATTGTGCTTAGATACAAAGCACAGTGCAGTTTTATTTACCAGTTAAATATTTCAAAAATTATTATTTATGAATAAGCCCAACATGAATTATCCAGGTCTGATTATAAATAGAAATACTCCACAACCAGAAATGCTGGAAGACCAGCAACATGCTGGGGGTAAGGAGGCAGGTTGTTTTTTCTAGGGTGTGTTATTTTTTGCATGACTTTTAAGAAAACAAGATTATCTATGCCAAGTTCACCGAAATTTATTTTTTAGACAAACAAAGTTATAAAATACATTGTACAGCAAAGTTCCCTATGTCATCACATACAAAAGCAATGCTTTTTCTGAAGACGTTATAATTGCATTATAAAAATCAAAAGCACTGTAAGCTGTTAGACTTTGCTTCCACCTTTCTTATATTGAGCACTGCTAATGTGCATATTTAATGGCTCCACATCACTGGAATGTGTTCTAGATACTCCAAAGTAAAGACACTATCTTTTCTTCTACAAATAAAAGGTAGAAATAAATAGCTTCAATGACTTACTCTGTGAAGGAAAGAACAAGGTAGACTTCCTAAAGAACGGCCTCTCATTCAGAAATGAACTTTACTAAATTCAAAAGCATCCAAAGGAAGCATTCACTGCTTTCTTCTGAGAATGAGCTTAATAGTCTAGGACCCCTGAAACATGGTACATCCTGCAGGCATGAGCAATACACCCAAGACAAAAGTAGCTTCCCGTAGAAGAAAGGATCATGGAGAGAATGACATTTTTTTCAACTATCTGTGTGTAATCTCATGCAGAGCTTTAAATTTTGACAAAAAAGCACAGTGAATTAGGCTTAATATTTTAATAAGTAGTACTGGACACATGAAACAAGACAGTGGAATAACAGGATAATAGTGATCTGTGTTGCTAAACTGATGCACCGCTGCCCTTTAAGCTAGTCAGAGCTTCTCCAATACACGTTCACTCCTGTACAGTGGTAATGGAGCAATCAAGCCTTGAGATCACAGCTACAGGGGCCTGGGGAGCTGAACTCCAACTCAAAAATCTCCCTCAAGCGAGCTGCCTACAGCACAGTATTGGGACCACAAAAGTCCAGGTTCTAAGAGGAATAGAGTTGAGGGTTTTTAGCTGTTCTATCCAATCTCAGCAAGTAACCCTTTCCTGTTTAAAGGTTTATAAATTTCGATAGCAACAAGTTTAGTTGACCTGAACTGAAAAATTGTTTATTTCCTTTGTGTAAGAATCCCCATGGCTTTATCCAATTCCAGCAGCTACAACCACCATCAAATCTGGAAAACACAAATACGAGGACCCAGGCTGCTGAATGCAAACTGAAATGAAGTTTGAATAGGTTGGGTCATTTGTTTGTTTCTCCTTAAGACTGAACTGCCTTACATCTTTGTAACAATCTAAAAGGAACTGTTTACCATATGAAAACAAATATTATTTCTGTTGTTATGGCTATTTGGACATCTGATAGCCTCAGGCAACCTAAAGGGGCCCCAACAATAACAGCTCAACTTAGAAGTCAAAGGGCAAATACCTTTGAAGTGAGAGATGACACAGAAACAGTAGTAGACCTTGCAGTTTGGTCTGATGGAAAGAACCTGAACACTTCAGAGTATATTTCAATCATCCTTATAACCTTCTTGAGGGCAGAACAGGTACATTTGATCACTGATGGTGCTAAATGCCAGAAAACCTAACAGCAAAACACTCTTTCCACAAAGCGTTCCTCCAGGAAAAAGGCAAAAGCTACCAGCAGTTCAGTTCAGAGGAGTTCAGGGCTCTGGCAAAATGGCATTGGGGAGTGATTCCTGTCAGGTTCTCATTTAGCCTGTAGAGAGGGCAGAAGTTGTTAATATTTCATGAATTAACTTGCTTCTTAAAAATAACTGTCTGGTAAACATGAGCAAAAGAGAACCTCTAGTAAACAAAACAGCTGTCTCTAGGAAGAGGATCCTTTGATTCTTAAGGATCCAGGCTGAACAGGCTTACAAGTTTTAAGAGATCAGCAAGTCAAGACTACTGCTCATGAGTCTGTTCAAACCAGTGGGTTTCCAGTTTTGCATTCATGACACGAGTAAGGTAATGGCTTGAAAATAAATCCTGAATTCTAGGAACAAAGAGTTTCAAGTTGGATTAGCAATGGGACTTGAAGGCCACAGCTGGGTCTCCCCTGTCTTTACTTATATTCTGCAGTGGTGGTGATACTCCTTGGCACAGGAAAAAGAAAATGGCAATTACCTTTCTGCTGGGAAAGGGAAAAAGGGCGATTGCTACACAGGTAAGTCTGCAATCTCTGGAAAAGACCTCACCCTGCCACTTCAGAGAAATCATGCTGTTTTGTGCAATTGCTGCATCTCACCAGTAAAGAGAGGTGTATAAATGTGTATAAAAGTCTTTTACAGAGGTAAAAAAACTGCTATAGTTTACATGTTTTCAGAGATGGCCAAGGGACAAAGACTTGTCACTCCCCTTTAAATCAAACATTAATAGCAACTGTGCACCAAGAATTGTAACTGTGAGAGGATATTTGTCACTGGTATTTTGTATTTTATTGCTGCAGACAGTGATTTCAATCTGTGGTCAACAGACTTCTAAATTGCTTGACTACTTTTAGAACTTCATAAAAAGTAACTGGTAATGTAGCTTTGTAGCTTGCTGTCTTCAATGGAAAATTTGGGGGAGTCTACAAACCAAAAAAAGTGAAGTTATGAACCATACTTCAGATGTTAAATCAGCTGGCATGGCAAAGACAATGACAACATTTTTTTGTTAGTGAAAGGACAGAAAATTTTTAGCATTTTTGTTCTTCACAGAGATAAAACTGAAATGTACCAAGGATCACTGCTATTTTTCCTCCTTGATTCACTTCAGATGTATTTATAGCAGGGCTTTCCACTTTTATCTGCAAATGTCACAACTGAGCTAGTGACTTTACAGTTTCTTGGTTTAATAACTATGGTAGATATAGCCTGTGTTCTGTCTCTGCCCCTCTCTGAAAATAAACAATTAACTCATCAGGTCTGAAAACTAGTTTATAACTCACTACTCATAGAGAATAGAAAGAGTTAGGCACAGGTAAGCTAATTTTCACCTGTTTCTGTTTACTGCATATAGAGTAACTCAATTCAGATTGATCGCCTAATGTTTGCAGACTTACAGTCTCACAAGGGTACTACATCCATTCAGCTTATTTTTTTAAAAAAAGACAAACCAAAATGAAATGTTTGTGCTCCATTTTAATTTTATTTTAGCTCTCTGTTTATCTCTTCACTTCAAAGCACTTCCAATATGAGGCACAGTTTCAGTGTGACAACTTTGTAAAATTAAAATAGAAAAACTGTGCCAGCATCAATCTGCTTTACACTGGAAAGCACAACAGCCTTGAGACATGACGACATGCAAGAGCAAGCTGTAATGAACCCAAAAGTGTTATCTGCGGTAGGAAAAAATATATTAGGCTGGAGGCTGAACACTCCTGACACAATTTCTCTTCCTCAATAGGAGCCTCCTGTTCTCCAGTTGCAGCATACAGTCGAAGTCTGACTCCAAAAGCAAGGGGAAATTATCAATATGAATCCCCACAATTCTGTTGGCTAGCATTTCTTACTTGACTTGGAAGCTGCTTGAAAGTTCAAATTATTAAAAAAAAACCCAACACAGAATAAAGCTGAGTCTGCAAGAAACTTCCCCTGCCTGTGGCCTGCCACTGGGAGGGAGGGGAGGAAGGAAAGGAGGAAGTAAAGGAAGGAAACCACCCCAGCGGCTGCAGGACCCCGACCAGCCCAGGGCACGCGAGCTGCCTGCCCTACCATGAACCAGGAGAGCCACCCAGGCGCAGTCCTGGAAAGCAGGGGCAGAGGCTGGGCCCCAATTTCAAAGACATGAGGCTGTCAGAAGAGTCCCAAGTGGCAGGGCCAGCCAACCTTCAGTAACTCAGTCGCCCGCAGGAACAAGACAGGGACACAAGGGCAAGGAGGTCTCCCTGTGGCAGAGGAAACGGCCAGGACCCAGGAGAACTCGAAGCCTGTAAACTGGGTCCCCATTCCCCCATTCAGAAATCCCAAATCTCATGGCAGGACTAGCACATTACTAAATATGGTCCTATTTAAGAGGGCTAAGGGTCTAATCCCAACAGTATCAGTAAAAATCAGCGGAAGGTGCTTACGTAGATGAATCCCTCTCAAATTGCAATGTTGCTGGAAAAGAAATTATACTTTCTGGTGAGTTATATTCTCAGACTCCTTTGCACAGACATCTTTTCATTACCTGTGAACTGCAATGTATTTATCTACTTCATGTTCTTTTCACAACCATGTATCTGAGGTATAATCTCAATTCTCTTAAAATACATTGTTAGCAAAGGGCACCACATGAACATATGTGCTATATATGCCTATAAGTGGGTAGCATTACTTGATACTGCTTTCCTTACACATATTTTCCTCCTAAAAAGTTTCTGGTAGGCTCAAAGCAGACACATTTTTCTGTTTTCTGCATGATTTTTTTTTTTTTTTTTTTTTTTTTTAAGAGCAGGTAAATGTTATGAACTTGCTTTCTAACTTTGATTTCTATCATTTTACTTAATACACATTTATTAAAAGCCTAAAATGATTATTTCAACTACTTGAAAAACAAAATAAATAGATTGTAAACTGCATATAGCACGGTGTATTTTCTCATTGGAATTTGGCAGTGCAAATGAAACAGAGCTGCCAACCAGCCATAAGTGTGCATCTTTTGTTGTTACAAAATGAAATAGTAGCAGCAGTGGAACAGAAAGATAGACATAAAGTAAACTTAGTAAATAAATAAATAAAGTGTCTAGGTGGTAGTCATTATATATCCATGTGATTATGGTAATGTGTAATATTATTAATTTTTTTTAATACAAAATCACTATAAACCTAAAATCTGCATGTTAGACCTGTGTTTAATAGCTAACCGGGATCCAACACCATATAAAAGTAATTTTAATGGGACTAAAATCAATAATTTGATGTTTTATACAGTTGTATACTTTTATAAATACATATAAATGGCAGCAGATTAATTTCCCCAAAGTGTTATAATCTGTTGGCATAGTGCCATACTTTTTTTTAAAAAGGTAATAATTTATTTACGAGTGCATGCATCTGGCTCTAATGAACTAACTTTACCTGTTAATATCAGTGTTTGTACAATCGATGACATTAACACAATAGCGTCATCAATGTGCCTCTCAAAACAGCCATTTGAAAATGACAACTACACACAAACTAGGCATTGAAAGGTAAAAAGGCAGAAAATCACAACCAGGCATTAAGTGATCATTTGGTTCAGTGTTTTGTAAACTCAAGGACAGCTTTGTTGTTATTAAAATGGTAATCCCTAATCTAAAAGTATTTCTACTGTTGACAATTTCTTGCTATGTTTTGAGGTTCTTTGAAGAGAAAAACATAGAGAAAAAATTATCTTCACCTTGACTGTAACACAATATCCATCTCAGAGCATCCTGGCTAGCAAAGTTTGGATCTACCTATGAACCAGACAAATTTCCTTGTTCTTTTCTGCTTGACAGGATGGAACATTTTCCCGTGCTTAGCAAGGAGTCAGAAATAGACAGAATGACCTGAAGACTTAGGTGGAACTGACTTCTTTTAACCCAAGAGTTAATTGTACTATTTAGAAGTTTACTGAGTATTTTTTCTATAATAAAAAAGATATTGTGTAAAATCTTTTCTAGCCCAACTAATTCTCTACTCCTCTGAGCCTTCCTGGTAGGACCTCAAGTAGAACTTGTAATATAATCTTAATACAGTCTTTGTCAATTTTTCCACAAGGAGTAGAACTTCCTGATTTCAGCTGTTGTTACCACTATAGAGCAGATCACTTCAATCATCAATATTTTCAGGACATACTTTGTAAAATATTATTCCCTCAGAAAAACAGCATTACTGAATTCACTCTCTCAAAAGGAAATCTGAAAGCATTCAAGGCAGCAAATACAATACATGAAGGAAATGCCAGTATTTTTATCCATTTAGTGTACGTTAGCCACACTGGTCTTGTAGCTGGTCTTTGTGCCACAGAATGTTCAGCAATGTCATTAGTTAAGAAAAAACACATCTCTGCAGAAGCACACAAACAGCTGATGCCTAGGCAGCTATGGCGGATGCCTCACAGGTCTGAGGAATATGTTCCTGTGTTCTTTTAAGCCAAAAATACAGCAAAGAGACTAGTTATTTGGCTAAAGGGAGTACCACTACAGCAATTTCTAAGAAGCAAACAGATTTGTCACTAAGAACTGCAGCATTTCAAAGACCTGAGATATTTAATTATTTTTAAGATGAAACATTCATACTTTGGCCGTCTTTTGAAATAAAATTGAAGGGATTATCTTTCTTCCTGATGATAGATTTTTTTCTTCTTTTTTTGTGACTTAAATGTTTCATCCATGGATTTTTGTTCCCTGGCCTCTCCTCCTTTCAATATGCTTGCAACTTCTCAGAGAAGTGTTTTATAAAATTCCCTATGGAACATGTCTCTCCTGCATCAGAAGCGTAACTCATTTGGGCTCATACAGAATGCGTCAAAAGATGAGGTGATGAAGAGTAACTAGTTCTTGCTCAGTAGTTCTGGTCATAGAACTTCCTTTACCCTGAAACAATAAATTTCTGTTTGATTCCCAGTCTACTGTTTGAAGAACAGAAAAATTTATGCAGATGATTAAAGAAAGGGAGGCATAGGGGTGGACATAAACACATTTGAGGAGCCTACTCCATATTAGTCTGCCATGAGGCCAGATGAAAAGAAGGGGTATTTTAAGAAAACAAACCAACAGAAGAAAGGAAAAGGAGGAGGCCAATTTAGCTCCACAGGTGTTAAACGTATAATCATCTCAGCTGCACCACTGTTAGGCCAATGGAGCAAGCATGCTACAAGAGAAAAAACAGCTTTATTTAAGGTGCAAGTTCATGTCAATCTAAGACAGCTGCTAAATCAACAACAGCCTGAATGCCAACACATAATCTTACTAACTCTCAGATAGCATGAAATGCCCTCAGCCCAGCCATGTTACATGATACAGCTCAAAAACAGTAAATGGTCTTATGAGCATCCCTTGGGATGGATGCAAAGAAGAAACCTGTTTAGCTTGAATTTTAGAGAGAAGCTTGAGAATCTTGATCTTATAATTTAAACCTTTATTAAACCAAGGCAAATTAAAAGCAAAACTTATTGTTACTAGTACTTTAAAAATCAGAAAAATAGTCTTCAAAAAGCACAAGCCTCTACTTGATTGTCAAAAAAAAAAAAAAATATATATATAAAAAAGAAAAAAATCTTATGGGAGCAACTGTTCCTACAATCTCTCTTTGGGGCCAAAGTTGGGTTTTTTTCTTTTTTTGTTCTTTTTTTTTTATGATACTGCTTGGGACATGCAAAACTTGGAACTGGCAAATACACTTCTTTAGGATCTGAAATACATCACAAGAACAACTGTGTCAGATCAGACTGCAGGTATGTCCATCTTTGGGTGCTCAGGACCAGATAACAGGGTGCCTCAGAAACAGGCAATTGTTATCCCTCATATTACAGAGGAACAGTGACAAAAATTTGCTCTTGCATCAACTCAGTCATTCTAGGGATTTTATAACTTACTTTTTGACTGAAGATTTATTTATTTACTAAATTGTTTATTTTATTTATCTGAGATTATTTATTCAAAGTTATTTCAGAGAAATTCTACTGCCTGGGTTATGATAAAATGTTGTATTAAGACTTACTGGTCAGAAGAAAATATTGCAATTACTGACAAATATAAAAGTTCAGATGTTTGTTCAAGATCTTGAATCTGACTGAATCACTCCTACTAATTTAATCTATATTCACAGTGGTCTCTGCTTATTATTCCCAACTCCAACATGTCAAACATGTACAGCACCAAAAGCACACAGTAGAGAGAAACACTAAAAAGATTTCTTCCTGTATCCCCATTGCCATTGTAATAAAACGCTTCATGGATTAAATCATGACATGCTACCATAAAAAAAAAAAACCTGAATGTGCAAGTTTCAAAGAGCAACATGTTATTTTGGCAACCTGAACAACCGTAAATCCAGATTAGCTGAGATACCAACTACACAGAACAACAAATCCCTAGATAAGGTGTCTCCAAAGGGATGGTTAATGTAGTGCCTAAGGCGCCACTCATAAGGGAGGGGAAGGGGGGGGGTGTTAAAAAAACCCAAACCCAACACATATATTTAAAAAGTCACACCTCCTTTGAGTAACTGTCAAGCTTATAAAGAGAAACAAAGCCACATATCTCACCTTCAGAGAAACAGAAATATTAATCAGAATGAGAGCAGAGCCTCATACATCAGCATACTACAAGGGAACACATTAAAATATAAAAAAAAAATTTTTTTCCTAATGTCACAGCAACATTTGGATCTAGTTATCAAAGATCTCTGCC
The DNA here is from genome assembly GCA_024611175.1 of Megaceryle torquata. Classification (NCBI taxonomy): domain Eukaryota; kingdom Metazoa; phylum Chordata; class Aves; order Coraciiformes; family Cerylidae; genus Megaceryle; species Megaceryle torquata. The sequence goes on from JANIJG010008656.1 coordinate 73,641, forward strand.
GTTTTTCCCAGTTGTCCACTGGATTGCTATCTTACTGAGTTATCTACTGAGTAGTAGGCTTTTCAGTAGAACACCGACAGAGAAACTATTTTATTTTAGCTAAATGTTTCTAGAGCTTGACAGTAAATGATATGCATGAGGCATGTTGACTGTCATCTTCTACTTTTAATTTGACTGTCAGACATACAAGGAACTTGGCTAATGTTTAATTCCAATTTCAGCGCCATGAGCCTGTTGCGTAAGGTGCCTGCTAAAACTGTTCCAGATGGAATGATAGTATTTTGTAGGACCCCAAAGATGTAGCTACAGAGATGAATATGTGTCAACAGCATTGAAAGCATGACCTTTTTTCCCTTTTCTGTCAGCAATTCTTATTTCCATCCTATAATTTTTCCACATTCTTTGTAAGATAGGCTAAATAGGAAAATGAAAGAGTTCAAGTCTCTCAGCCATCTTCCATCACCTGCCATCACATCTACCTGACTACACAAGGCAGAGGACAAAAAAAAGGAAGGTTTATAAACCATCAGGTATCTTCAAAATGACAGCCAAGGCTCAAAATTTAAAGAGGAAACAAAACCCAGTCCCCTACTAATAAAAGTTCCACAATGATGAAGAACTTTGATGGTTTTCATAATAGATACTTTCGCTCATGAATACCCAGTAAAAAGCCCAAACTCCTCTCATTGAAAACAGGCTTTAGAAAGCAACATACTAGCAATGAACTGCTATTTCTACTGATTGTACCATTTTCACTGATAGCTTGTATGCTGTATTAACATCATGGAACATTCATTAGCAGCACTTATTAAAATAAATCACAAAAGGTCTACTTATGCTTCTCAAACAAAAATATGTAAATTACACCCACTGCTCATCTTAAACACTGCAGGTAAAACAATACACTTTTTCTGAAATGAAGGCTGTGTAAGGAACACAAAGAGGACTTCCCCCCCCCCCCCCGTACCTCTTTGCACCTGCAAGAGAAGAAATTACCACAGGGCACTTCTGTCCCTTTTCAGATGATCAATTCTGAAGTATTACAAATATTTCATCTACATTTTGTTTAGTTTTTCCTCTACAATATAAGGTAATTTCTTTCTGATGCAGAATGCCACAGCACACAGTACAAGGAAGGTGGTGGGGGAAGCAGTGTAGGGTTGAAAAGCAACAGAAAGAATCAAGAATCAAGGAATAGCTTTTGTTAATTTGACAGCCCTCAGCTAGCTGCATAGTTGGATTTATAAAAGGTTCTTTAAGAGCAGCAGTTTTTCATGGTGTAAGAGTGCCACACAGCTCTGGTTCCTGTGGTGCATCACACCAACAGCTTCAAAAGTAACTGCAGATGTCCCTGTGATCATCTAATCAGGCATCAAAAGCAATACACTGACAAGCTCCTGCGCTGATTAGGAGTGTTCTATATATGCTCCACAGCATAAACAGACACACAGTAGTTGCTTTAAAAAATGGATTCACCCATATCAGAATTTCCTTTTAAAAACCTCAAACTGTTCAGAGCTCCCCACCTGAATGATAGAATTTTTTTTAAAATCTCCCCAGATCTTCTGTTTGGTTCCACACAGCACTACTTCAAGAGTGAGAGTTAAATTATTAATAGGAAAACTTTTACCAGAAGAGTAAATGCCTTCCAGAATTTAAAAATCTTGCTATTCTGACTGACAGTCTGAAAGCACATTACCTCAGGGAAACAGTCTTGCCTCTACCCCACAACAAACATTAATGCCTCAGATGTGTTTCCATCTCTGCTTTACTTGCTGTCTAATTATTATACGTCAACAAGCAGTGTATTTAAAGCATTACAAGTGCACCATCCTTTCAGCACTGCTAGCTCCTGAAGAATTACTGCATTTCCCCCAATATCAACTTTTCTTCTCAAAGCCCATCTCCTGGAATATTTTAAAAAGGGCCTGTAAGAAAGATGGGGTCAGACTTTTTAGTAGGGGCTGTTGCAATAGGACAAGGTATAATGGCTTTAATCTAAAAGAGGGTAGATGTAGACTAGATATGAAGAAATTTTTTACAATGAGGGTGGAGAAACACCTGAACAGGTTGCCTAGAGTGGTGGTAGATGCCCAGTCCCTGGAAACAATCAAGGTCAGGCTGGACAGGGCTCTGAGCAACCTGATCTAGTCAAAGATGCCTCTGCTCATGGCAAGGGGGTTGGACTAGATGACCTCTAAAGATGACCCTTCCAACCCAACCTATTCTATGACTCTATCACATGACTGTGGCATAACTTCATATTGAAATTCTAACACATGCAAAGGGACCAGAAATTAACACTACCTGTCCTAGTCAGGGCGAGTAAACACACTAGACAATAATTTTATCTCCTAAAATCAGACAGACAATACAAGCCTCATGGCAGTACACTCTCTTAGCTTAAGCCTTAGCAGAAGCCCACTGGACCAACCCAAGGTATAGACCATACAGTATTATTCCATCACTGTGTCAAAAAAGACCTTTTCCGCCCTGCCCTTGATTAAGTCCTATTTCTGCCTTTTTTCTTACAATAAAATATCTACACATTTTGCAAATACCACTGATAATCTTTATGTCAAAGGCAAGTTCTGATTGTAGCATACCTTTATGTTTACATATGTACATAAAATAGTATGTAAAAGGAATAAATCATGGAGCTGCATCCATACACTCACATTATGCTAATCTGCAGACACTTAATCAGGAAGGTTAATACATTACAAACACGATTAACAGCCAGAAAAACCAGAGGAGGTTTCGACCCTGTTTAACAAGAGCTTGAAACATAAAAAAGTTCTGATTATATATGAACCTTATCTAAAATTGCAAATTTTATGTCCACAATGCATTAAATAACAGTCAATAAAGTCACATCTAGGTAAGAACTGAAACTGTATTGAGCCACTGGGGCAGCTCTTCAATTGATCCAGCATCTTATTGTATCCTTAAATACGGATAAATGCAATTTAATCAGCCTTTCACATTGATTAACTCCAAGTTAACCTAAACATTTATGCAGGAAACATGCAACTATAAAAGAGAAAGCCATGCAGAACACAGCATTCCCATAATAATCAGCAAATTAACAAGAAGGCGTGAAACTTTAGTCCCACTAGAATTAACGCAAAATCCCCATCAACTTACAACAGGACCACAACCCTCCTCTAAATCTCATGATAGATCAAGTCTTTAGTAGGGAAGCCAAAAAGAGAGATAAGCAGAAGCAACAGCTCCAGAAAGGAAAGTTCAGATGTTTTAATTATACCTTAGCAATTACTACTTGGATGAACTGGACTGAGCAAAAACAGCAAAATGTATTTCACTCCCCCCAAAAAACCCCAAACAAACAAAAAACCCAAAACAAACAAAAACACACACACACAAAAATACCCACAAAAAATCAACCAAGCAAACAAAAAACCAACAATCACACACACAAATTATCAAAAAACAACAAAAACAACAAACACCACAAAAAACAACCCCACAAATGTACCCCACAATTCAGACTTTCTGCCTTCCTCAGCTTTATCGGAGTGGAGATTGGGTAGACAGCTCCAGCTAGGAACTTCTGAGTTGGCACAAAGAACCTGAAACTGCAGCTCCTCTCAGCAAGCTGGGGTCAAGCGGCCAAATAATGCTTCCTCCCTCTGAAAGGCTTCCACCATCTCAATCACACGGCATGGCCTCACTCCAGAGGAGATCTCTGGTGGAAGACTTCAGGGCCCTTACTAACCTCACTTTCTGAGGCCAGGGTATTCACAGCCAAAAAGCAGCTAGACCAGCACTTGTCTGTTGCTGTAGCAAAGCTAGGGCCACTGAATTTTTGAGAAGCCCATTAAACCAATTATGCTTCCCTGAGGTCCTCCCTTGAGACCCAGGGAGGGGAGTTTCCATCTTTTACAGCTGAGCCAGGACTCTGTGACTATAACTAGAGAGAAGAGCTGAACAATTGCCTTCATAAATTAACAAATTCACTAACAAATACCTTTCCTTCAATAATAACTTGAGACATTTGTTATCCCCATTTTTCCCTGACTGTAGTCTCTCAATTTTTCAGTGGCAGCTATCATGACTAGGAAGGAGAGGTTTGAATGGAAAAAGAAACTCACATTTTGTACCATCTGTTAAATGACTTCCAGTCTGAAAGAACAGATGCTGGACTTCAGTATCAGTTCTTGATTGATCTAGAAGTATTTTGATAATTGGGGCTAAAACTACAGCTAAGACAAAATAACTGTCAGAGAAAATATGAAATAGCAGCTCAAATTCTGCTCAAACTACCTGGTCACTCAGAAAAGATTTTGCAATTTTGGTAATTGTCATATATGATTCAAAAAACCCTAAATCAATCTTCCCTTGAATGAACAGGACAACAGCTGAGAAACAGAATATATGCCATGCTTACACTTTATAAATTTTGTGACAAGCTCAAATGGTTCATCAGGTTCATCCACTTCACCTGACCTGGACAGCAATGTTCTTTGCTTATATTACTGCATGTTTGTTATTTTATTGTATGCATTCTTATTGTATGTCTCCTCCTGCACTCTCCTAGAGACAAATTGGTGCTGTCTTCAGAGATTCATATGATAATCACCTCTCAAAAATGTGATCAACTCCCATAACATATGTATGTCTACACACAGTCAAACTCCCAGTTTTATATGTGCCAAACACCAAAATGCCAGAAGTGCCAAAACAATTAAGTTAATTGTGGAAGTCAGATTCAATTATAAAATGATTGCTAAGTTAATTGTGGCGTAAATACAGAGACTTAATTTTTCCTACATGCTCTGAAAATTGTTTCATCTACCAACAGCTCTGTTTTTTCCAACTTGCATGTGACTGCAAGGAAGCTGTTTAATATGAAAAAACACACTTGTGCCAAAGGAAATGCACTATTAAATTTAATTTTTCAGCAGCAATATACAGAACAAATTAATTTCTTCTAAATACTGCTTTAACAATTGTGTGAAGAAGCACAGCTATATTCAAAATACATCATTCAGTTGTTTGTGCAGTTTCAGTTGAAATGCTTTTTCATTTGTAAGGTATCGATTCTTCCCCATGTTTTTAAAACAATCCGTACCTAATTCAACCTATGGTATTTAAGCTTTCTGTGCTTCCCAAAACATTACACCAAAGCATATTTCAGTATGATTGACGATGAGAGTTTTAGAAATGGTACTGTTGCAAAAATAAGAGCTGGTGTAATGTATTTTGCTGTAAGAGATTTTTGCTTTAACAATAAAAACTTCAACCTTCTGGGCCTTTCCACCCCCTCCCTTAAGTGACATTTAAAAAAAAAAAAAACAAACCCACAACAAAAAACTGAGAGCCTTCTCTACTCTTGATATCTGTCCAGCTTTGATTGTTAGCCCTACAGCTGCCAGAGGGACACTGTATTTTAGGCATAGAGAATTCCTTTAGGTCTAAAGGATTCTTTTGTACTGATGCAACTTAATGAAGTATGGTGATGTTTTAGCCTCCAAATATAACTGCAGGCCTCATATAATTGCATAAAATGCACTTGTCACCACTAATATTATATTAAAAGACAACAAAACCAGCCAACCAAAACAAAACAAACACACACACCCCACCAACAAAAACCTAGCTAGCTATTCTCAATGTCGAATCCAATGCATGTGAATCATGGCCTGGAAAGCAACAAATTTCACAAATTTTCTCACCTTTCTTTTCTGTTGTTATGGTTAGAAAATACTGGAGGTCTGCATTACACAATGACATACTCACTTTACATCTTTCTCTGCTTTGCAAAGAGAGTTAAGATCTGCACTGTTAAGAATTCTGCACCAAGAATTCCTCTTTGTACTTTCATTTATCATTCTAAGTATTTCATTAATATGTAAGTGCTTGCAGCAAACATCAACAAAAACCTCAGCTCAAACAGGTCTGACAAATGATGCAAGACTTTGACAAAGTGCAGCCCCCTGTAACACCATAATGTACTTGGAAAGGTACTAGCACTTTTAAAATTGCACCACTTGGCAAATAACACAAGCCATTGTAAAATAAGATGGACACTAAATACTTAGATGTACACACATTTGGTCATGCAAACAGAAACAATGAACAGTCAACTAAAATTGTGTGTTGGCCTTCAGAATTAAAAAATTAAGATTGAGATCCACAGAGCATCATTTATAAGCAAATAATCTGATTTTCTGTCTATTAACATCATTCACGTGAGCTTAACCGGAAGTACGGTCTTATACACAACATCTTCAGCTGAAGTTCTTCCCATCTCCAGCATGTGTTGCAGAAAACCAGTTCTTTCCTCTGCTCCCTAGTGGGACAATATGGCCACTTGGGGAATCTTGATAAACTAACTTTGATCTAGGCTGAAACATTCCCCTCACGCCAAACAAAGTGGCTGGGAGTTTCTGTCTGGCTTTTGTTTTGAAACAAAACAGTGATAGATTGGTTTACACAACCAGGGAGGGAACTGCAACACTGCATAAGGAACCCAAAGGGGAAAAGGCACAATTTTCAGAAGCAAATAAAAGCAGGTGCAACAGCACCATCATTTAAGCCAGCGTACATTTGGCATAATGTAGTGCAGAAGCAGAGCCACCAGAGCTTTCTAGGCAAACATCAAGTCTATGAAAAAGCTCTGTTCTGCTTGATACACTTATTTATCTCAGCTAACATTCAGACATTGTAGAGAATTTCATCTTTTTATAAGTAATATGGGAACACCTTCCCCACTCAAACACAAAGCTTCGGGCCTCAAAATTACAAAGTAAGAATCTGACTCAAGGGTGATCAAGGCTGTATCACTTTTAGAAGACTGAAGACAGTCTGCAATAACATCCGATTAAGAGTTACTGCATCCTCACTGTTTGTGTCTTTGCACTAATATTTAGCGATAACTATGCTGAAAACAAATTTGTTCTTAAAAGGGAAGACCCAGGTTGCAAAACAGAGAAACGAGAGAAAGAACAGACCATGCAGGACAGTAGCAGGGTGCCAAAGGAAGACAGAAATGCCATTAGAAAACAAGAGAAGTGAAAAAGGATGCAAGACTAATGAAGCATATTAAAGGGGAAGTACATTTTTCCTGTAAGAACGGTAAACCAAATAACATGATCACTAAAAAAAAAACCTGCTAAAAGGTCATATTCCAGTGCCTTATGTCACCATTGAGCTTTCTGTAATCTTGTATTTAAAAAAAAAAAAAAAAAAAAAAAAAAAAAAGAGAGAGAGAGAGAGAGCCACTCTTCATTGACTATCAACTAAAAGTTAGTCCAGATGAAATTCTCTCCTTTACAGCAAATGAGTACAATGCACTTTGGTTTAGATCCAAATACCTATAAAGCATACATACCAACAAGAACAACCAACAAGAACAGCTTTTGCCCTTAAGAAAAAGGCAAGTTACATGACACTTACTGACACGATGTGCTTGAGACTGTGGTCACTGGGATGAGAAGCACTTGGGTGGAACTCAGCAGGTGGGCCCAAAGCTGGATCACTGCTCCTTCGTACTAGAAGTGGTGTACCTAAGAGACAAAATAAAAAGTAACAGTTCAAGGGTCCTACAGAACCACAAGGTAAAGTTTCATATGGCTTAACTAAGAGAGGTGTACAGTGTTTAAATGTAATTCTACCTGTGGTAATATCTACCTGGTAAGTGACTGGATTTGATGGAGTTGTGCCACTTAGTGTTTAAGATAAGTGGATAACTCCCTACATTAACTTCATTTAGTATCTACCATGCCTTGGGCTGGCTGTGCAAAGACAGCCCAAATAACAGTATAAAGAAGAGAGGGGGGGGGGAAATATTTTATTCACAGCAAATCTGCCTCCCACTACTGACTGCCAGGATTCCCAGGGAACAGATGTAGGCAGCTGCAGTTGTTTCAGTGAAGATGTAGACTAAACAGCTTCCTCTTCACAGGCATCTCCAATTAAACTCACCAACTTTTCATGTCTATTCACATGCTGTCTGGGATTAACCTCACAGACCAGTCAGCAGCTCCTAGCAACAAAGCCATCCAGTTAGCAGAATACAGTATGAAACACTGACTACAAAAGTCCCAGGTAGGGTGAGATGGGAAACATCTTTAGTAATATGAGAAAGGAATTTCTCACATTATTTAAAAAGTCAACACAAATTACTGCCCCCTGCCCAATCCATAGACAAACAAATAAATTGAAGATAACATTGGTCTAAAACAGCAACTTTTCAAAAAGTTGCAAGTGAAAATAAGATTATGTAAGATTATATCTGTCAGTTGTAATATTAATTATAGAGGCTGGGACTAACTGTAGCCATAATTACTAGATCTTTAATAAAAGTTTGAAAACATCTGAGATGCAAGCAAAGCTGGAGCGACTGTGCCACATTCACTCAGAGCACAGCTTTGTAATCATAGCTGGAATAAATACCAGCACCTGATGCTGAGGAACAACCAGAGAATCTAAAGTTCTTACCCTTCCTCATGGTGACCAACAATCAGTATATGCAAGTAATCCATTCTATATTCAGGAAATCAATAAGAAAAGCAAAATTAGGACTTAAATTTTTGTCCTGGTATTGAGGGAATGCCCAGAACTCAAAAGGTGAATACTGCATTTTGTTCCAAGTGATCCGTTCCATAGCTCTTGATATCAAGAGCAATGAATGTTTTTACAAGGAGATCCTGAGGAAAGGGGTTGATTACCAAATGTATCCATTTTGTGTGGTTTTCAAACATTGTCAGTAGGTCAAAAGGAACCATATCTCTCCTGTTCTTCACATGGTGCTGAAGAGAATTTTTTTTTCTCCTCTAAGCACATTTGATAAGAAAGTGCAAAAAAACTAAAGTGTTGGATTTTTAAGTTACTCCCTTCTCTAACATAAAAACTTACACCTTAAAATCATTTTTTCTGTGTATGACCAAAGTGGTTTTGACCTGTATCTAATTTTCAGTCACAACAGTTTTCGACACAACAGTCTGAAAACAGACGCTGAGGCACGTTTGTATGATTCAGCAAAATTTAGTCTCCAGCTCCTTCTGACATAAATATGAGCAGTACAGATAAATGCTCTTGCTAAGCTACCAGAAAGCCCTTTCCATTGATACTTTTATTTGTAAATCTTTCACAACTCCGTGAGCCATATTCCACATTAAAACATTCTTCTGCTTACACTCTTCAAGGTCACTGTTCCAGCCCTTTTCTCATTTTCTCATTTCTGTCCTTTTTCCATAACGAGGAATTACCAGTAAGTCAAAGAAGATAAAAACCATTACACAAAGTCAACTAAAGAGACCAAAGATGGTGGGGGGAGGGCAGGACAGCACTCAAAAAAAAATTTCACTTTCATCAAGCTCTCTCCTTATCCCAAAGCCAACACTCTGAACTTCCTCCTTTTCCTACGATGTCTTCTGCACCCAACTTCTCATTTCTCTTTTATTGCTCTGGCTGAGACAAAGATGAAGTCTCCCATCACTGAGACTGTTGGGAGACAGGACCCTCATCTGTTCCAGGGCCTCCCAGCTTCTGCAGCAGTTGAAAGAAGGTGTCTCCTGTGCTGTAATATTCACATAACACTTGTCTAATAAGATGGAACCACACTTCAGCACTTCTGTCTGCTACCTATTGACTGTTGCAAGGTGCTGTTTTTACCACATCCCCCTCAATCCTCAATTTTTAAGACCTCCTTTCACTTGCTTTCTGCCACTGTTTTCCAGAGAAACTGAAGCAAAATGACATTATCCAATTCCCAGTTTACAGTTGGCTGAAATCTGAAACCAAACTTTGTGTGAACACCAGGATTACAGACAATACCATTTTCCAATTGGGGAAGATGGTCTTGCAGCTATTTGCTTTCTTCTTATTCCTAGAAGGTTTTGCTTTTTGCCAGGAGGCTATACAATTATGGTGCTTGTCTGGAACACTTTCCTACTTGCACAAAGACAACTGGACTTTTTGACCATTGTTTAAAATGTTTACTCTTTTCTCCCAATTTGTTGCAAGTTTTAGTGTTCTACATATGACTTTCTTGTTGAAGAGTCTAGTTTCTTCATTTATTTAAAATATATTTACTGACATATAACATCTTTTATTATACAGAGATATCACAAATTATAACTAACATTCTTCAGCTAAAATTATCCAAAACAGTCCTTCTGGTTCTTACTGTTTTACATGCATGTACCATACATCACAAAGACAAAAACAATCTTTCATTAGACTGAATCAAAATCCCATCTCTAATAAGGGAAAACAAATGGCAAGCAGGAAGATACTTGAGAAAAAGCAGTACTTTCCCTCTTTTTGGTGGTAATCCCTTACTGTCTTTCAGGATACAACAATACTCAGCATCTCCCTGAGCTAACCAGCTCTCCCTCATCTCCTCCATGGCTCAAGCTGCTCTTAGCTCTAAGAACATCTTTCCCGCAACTCGGTACCTCCCAGACCATGCTTCTCCCACAAGCTCCTTTCCTCTTTTAGCCTCTCCCTGCCTCTTCTGTACTGCACACACACAAGACTCCTGAAAGCCAAGCATGCTCCCTTGCACTCTGTAAGAGAGAAGCCTCCCCAAATCCAACTGCCACGGACTCAACCTGACTCAGGAGTCCATGTCCATTATATACACATACCTTGAATTTGTTCACCACTGTCTTCCTTAGACACAGCTAAAACGTAATGAAAAAGCATCACTGATATTACAGATATACTACAGATAATTATACACATTTACTTATGAGACTGCCATCCATTTTCATCTGCCAGGAAACAGAATGTTGCCTTTTTCTTTACTGCTTTTCTTTTGCCATGCTGTGTTTCCATGTTATTCTACTCAAGTGCTTACATTCGTGCTGAACATTTATAACAAACACTGTAGACTCAAACAGAAAATTCATCTTTTCCCTGAATGATGAGATACAGGAAAACTCCTCTCTGTATACCGCATTACTCATACAAACATGTTATTTACAAGCATTAGTCTTTTGTACCAGAGTAGCACTTAGGATTTTAAACTTAGGAACTGGTTAAAAAACTAGTTATCCTCATCTTCCTGCACGGAATCAGTAAATTACAGACACCAAAAATTCAAACACATGCCCAAGACTAAATTTTTTCTCATGATAACATCCATTACTTCAGGGGGTATTTCCCCTTCTTTCAAACTTTGCACCGAGTACCTTCTATTGCAGAATCACAGAATGTCTTTGGTTGGAAGAAAACTTCACAATCATCTAGTCCAACCTTCAACCCAACACTGCAACCTCACCACTAACCTGTGTCCCTAAGCAGCAGGTCCACATGCCATTTAAATGCCTCCAGGGATGGCGACTCCACCACTGCCCTGTGCAGACCATTCTGTGTTCGATAAACATTTCTTCACTGAAAGTGTTCCTAATATCCAGCCTAAACCTCCCCCAGTGCAGCTTGCATCCATTCCCTCTGGTCCTGTCACATGTTTCCAGGAGAAGAGGTTGTCCCCCTCCACACTCCAACCTCCTTTCAGGTAGTTGTAGAGTGATAAAATCTCCACTCAGCCTCCTCTTTTCCAGATTAAACAAGTCCAGCTCCCTCAACAGCTCCTCTCGCACTTGTGCTCTAGGCCCTTCACCAGCCTCGCCGCCCTTTTCTGGACGCACTCCAGCACTTCTATGTTGTTCTTTCTTATAAGGAGGGGCCCAGAACTGACCACAGTATTCAAGGTGTTGTCTCACCAGTGCCAGGTACAGGGGAATGATCATCTCCCTATTCCTGCTGGCCATACTGTTTCTAATAGGATGCCAGGATGCCATCGGCCTTCTTGGCCACCTGCACGCATTGCTGACTCATATTTAGTCGACTACTGATCAATACCCCCAGGTCCTTTTCCAACTTACAGCTTTCCACCCACACATCCCCAGGTCTGTAGCTTGCCATGGGGTTCTTATGACCCAAGTGCAGGACCCAGCACTTGGCCTTGTTGAACACCGTGCAGTTAACATTGGTCCACTGATCTAACCTGTCTAGGTCCTGCTGTAGAGTTCCCTACCCTTTAGGCGATCAACACACCCACCTAGATTGGTGTCATCTGCAAATTTACAGAGGGTACACTCAATCCTCTCATCCAGAGCATTAATAAAGATATTAAAGAGAACAGGCCCCAGTAATGAACCCTGGTGAACACCACTTGTGACTGGACACCAGCCAGGTTTAGCTCTGCTCACTACCACTCTTTCGGCCCGGCCATCCTGACAGTTTTTTATTCAGTGCAGAGTGTATTTATCCAAGCCTTGCGCCCAAAGTTTCTGAAGGAGAATGCTGTAGGAGACAGCATCAAAGGCTCTGCTAAAGTCCAGGCAGACAATGTCCACAGCCCTTCCCTCATGCATCCAGTGGGTCACATTGTTGTAGAAGGAGGTCAGGTTAGTTAGACAGGACCTGCCCTTCATAAACCCATGCTGACTGGGCCTGATCACATGGTTGTCTTGTATGTGCTATGTGATGGCACTCAAGATGACCTGCTCCCTAACCTTCCATGGCACCGAGGTCAGATTGACAGGTCTGTAGTTCCCAGGATCATCCTTTTGCCCCTTCTTGCAGATGGGCATCACATTTGCTAGCTTCCAGTCAACTGGGACATCCCTGCTTAGCCAGGACTGTTGATAAATAATGGGGAGTGGCTTGGTGAGCACTTCTGCCAGCTCCTTGAGTGGATCCCATCCAGCCCCAAAGACTTGTGCACATCTATGTGGTACAACAGGCCACTGATCATTTCCTCCTGGATTATGGGGGCTGCATTCTGATCCCCATCACCATCTTCAGGGAGCTGCACCCTCAGGTAGCAACTGGCATTACTGACAAAAACTGAGGCAAAGTGAGCACTCAGTAGCTCAGCCTTTTTCCTGTCCTCAGTGTCCTGGTTTGAGTGAAAACAGAACTAATTCTGTTCAGTGATTTTACTTTTCAGCTCTTTTCTTCTAACTAACTGCACTGTCTGAAGTCAGCAGCCTGTTTTCATGGTCAGAGTTACTACCAAGGATTGGTGTGCAGACCAAGGCCACTGCTGGATCTTGTGTACCACATTTGGGGGTGCAGAAAGTGAAAGACTGCACCTGTAGGGAGGAGTGGACAGGGCAGGTGACCCCAAACTGACCAATGAAGTATTCCAGCCCACATATGTCATATTGGGTATAAAGCAGAGGGACCCGAAGGGTCTAGAGGGCTTCTTTTTCCCAGGCTCTTCTCCCCTCTTGGACTGCTTCCTCGGAGTATCCAAGGAGGACTCTGTCTGTTCTGCCTTTGATCCTGTGTTCCTGAATCTGGTACCAGAATCCAACTTCTGAACACAGCTCCCGTCCACTGCGGGGCCCAGGCTGGGACTCCCCTGGTGCCTGCTCTACATCAGTGGTGATGTAATTTCCATCGGGGGGGTGGGTTCTATACTGGTTTTGTACATATTTGTACATATTCTATTTTATTTTTATTATTATTCTCATGAAAGCTGTTCTAGTTTCCTTTTCTAATCGCTGAGTCTCTCTCCTTTATTCCTTTTGTCTTCCCCTTTGAGGAGGGAGGAAGGTTAACAGAGAGCATCTGTTAAGGGGCCACCCTGACCCTAAACTGTGACACTTGGTCACAAGGTTCCCTCCCACATCCAGTAGAGTGTAGAGATTCTTCTTAGCTCTTCTTTTACTCTTAATGTATTTATAGAAACACTTTGTATTTATCCCTGGTGATGCCAGACAGATTAATTTCTAGCTGATCTTTGGCCTTCCTAATTTCCTGCCTACATAACCTTGCAACAAACTTGTACTCTTCCTGAGTTGCCTGCCCCTTCTTCCATAGCCAGTAGACTTGCCTTT